>JBCJKH010060482.1:0-13409 GCA_039877255.1 Loriculus beryllinus | reverse complement strand
GATCACCTTCTTCGACCTGCTGGTCACGCTCCTTCGGATGCAGCCCAGGATATGGTTGGCTTTCTGGGCTGCGAGTGCACACTGAAGCTGGCTCATGTTCATTTTCTCATCGACCACCACCCCCAAGTCCTCCACAGGGCTGCTCTGAATCTCTTCTTTAACTGGTATAAGAAGAGATGCAGATGGCACACAGATAAACAGATAAATACTAATTATGTAACTTTACCATCAGTTATTATCATCTAATTCCATCAACTTTGATAAAAATTTCTGTACACAAACATGTACTTGTTGCATATTTTGCAAATGCCTATTACATGCTTGCAAGAAAATTAATTTTTGTGCAAAACACAAGGAGGCATAGAAAGAACACTTTTGTCTGTTAAGGTGGTACATCAAAAAGCTGAGTCCAGGCATTTTGCTTGGCGTGTGGCAGATCTGTGTCTCGTGGCTTCATTTTCTCTCTATCAGACCTTTAAAACAAAGACGAGACAAGTAAGTGAAATGAAAATCTCAAAGAAAAATGACAAACTGTTAATAGATAAATAATGTGTTTCAGGATTTCTTAACAGCATTTGTTGTTGTACTCGTCCTGACTTTCCAGTGTAGAGCCTAAGTTTTGAATGGATGCAAATAAAGACTTCTACTGCACAAAATTGGTCACCTTTTCTATTCAACTTTTCTGTATATAGACACTTTTGTGCAGCTGTATTGACTTCATGAGTGAGACTGTTTCTTGTTTCCCTATGTTTGGAAGGGCAGTCATTTTTTGAATGGGTTGGTTTAAGTCAGTAGCTTTAATAAAATACTTTTTTTTTTTTTGCTAGGCTAGGAAAGTACTCTGTTCAATGCTTTATGCAGCTCATTTATCGAGGATAATAATAAAAAATGTGACTCTTATATTAAACAATTATTCTCTCTATTCCAACAGATGAATAAAAGGGATATTTGCCAGTATCACTTTTACTGCACAAGGAACTAGGAAGTCTACAGAGTAGACCAGGAGTGATTGTTCAAAACGATAGAAGCAGCTAACTGATAAGAACCCCACAACATACTTCCAAACAGTATGAAGTACCATAAAAAGACTTAGACAAACTTCCAGTGATTGAATAAGGTCTGCAAGGACTGGAAAATAGCCAGAATAAAGCTATTATTTAAAGCTATTATTTGGACTAGCAGTTTTGTTTGGTTTTTGTTTTGGTTTTTTTTTCAAGTTGCAATTTGCTGAAGGTTGTACAAAGATTTCTAAAGGTTTTGAAAGGATTAATTCATGCATCTATCCATCTAGTCAGTGTTCTTAATGAATAAAATTAATTACTTAATTGAATCTATCTACTCAGCTTAACCTTGATTGTAAAACTTTGAGTTTCCAGACATCTAAATGAGCCTGCTTATCTTCTACCTGAACATAATAAAGGTTTGAAGTTAAAAAAGAGAAACAATAGTGTCATCAACATTGACTGTAACCAATGACTCAAATGAGTTGCCAAGGGAGGTTGTAACATCTCAGACTTGTGGGAGCAATCTCTCTCACCTGTCTGAAACATTTAATTCAGAATGGGATGAATAATCTTCTGGAGAAGTCTGTAATACCAGTGAACATAAACCCCAGAAACCAGAGGTGTGCTTACATGTCTGATATAAACAATGGGCCAAATTTTTAAATAGCAATAGTTAGACAAAGTAGAACAAAGCCACCACAACACAAGTACCTAAAGATATCCTATAACTCAAATAAAAATATTTTGTTTTGTAGAAATGATGATACAGTGCACTATCTCATCTATTAGCAGGAAGTCAGCTTAGGTAATAACAATGTCTTTTTTATATCCAGAGTTTTATATGGGTAATTTATCAGTCATGAGTGCCATGCACAATACTGCTCAGTATACTTCTACCAACAAACAGGGAATGAGATACTGAAATAGATCAGGTAAATAATGAGTGATAGTATACTGAGATAATTAAATATGAAGTTAGAGATGGTCTTCAGTTTTGATAAGGATCATTTAAAATGGAAAACTTTTAGAGAGGAAAGAAGTTGTTATCACCAGGCAAAATTTGTAAGAAAATATGAAAGAAGTACAGACATTTCAGGTCAAAGCAGAAAAAGTAAACTTTAAAGGTAAATGCGATCTAGAACCAAACTGGTTTAGATTTAATTAGATATTATATCAGGAAGACCAACTGAGAGCAAAGAGAGGAAAGGGGGTCTTAACATGGAAGTGAGGGAGACAATATAGTTATCTGCCAAGGAGAGGAAGAAAGAGTCAGTTAAAATGTAAGTTAACTGCACATTTTGCAAGCACGTGTGTTTTTTGTGTGTATGAGAGAAAATTACTTATGTCTCAGAACCAGTATTCCTATTGAATTCATGATTTATTCTCTTTCATAAAATTATGAATATAGATGCACAGTTCATCTTTGTAAGGTATTTTGTCATGATCTAGACTGACATGGTCAAGAAATGATTTTCCCAGAAACGTATTTCCCCTACTCATAACTGTGTCATTTTATCCTTTATTGATTGTCTGTATGATTTTATTTTGGTGCATAATAGTTGTTTATTTCCACACACATAATTTCCGTAATGGTACTGAGTACACTGAATGAAATATACTATCCTTCAAGAAATGGAAGTAAAGAATCTGAAGATTTTGATGGCTCTGCTGCAGGGAGTATTTTTGCAGTAGTTGTGAAGTCTTTGGCAAGCTTAAATTATGACTTGAGGCTCAACCTGGATTCATTCAATGCACATCAGACTCTGGAGAGCTTGTTTCAAAAGATGGATTTAGTGACAAGGCTGTTGGAAGAATTCATTTCCCAGCACAGACTCTGGAATGCGCCTGCAGCACTGATAACAGTATAAAGACTGGTCCTTCTCATGTTGAATTAAATTCTAGTGTGGTTCAAAACTGTAACTCACCTTTAAAATATTAATATAATTGTCTGGTGGAATGCTCCTACAATGTATGAGGGTTTTTAGACTGTGGAGGTGTGTACTTCATGGCAGGCCGTGTGCTGTGATATGAGTTGCGGGCTGTATGTTATGGGTTTTTTTGACTTAATGAAGATGGTTGCTGGCTTTATAAGGGTAAGATATAGGTGGGCCTTGAGTTTTCTGCATGTTGTGGTTTGCAAATTGCCACTTATTTATTATGAGTGTGGTCTAGGAAAGTAACTTTGATATTGCAGTATTACAAAAACTGTTTGATAAAGGGTCATTGGTTGTATTTTGGAAATTAGTAAAAGAGTCCAATTTTCTAATCCAGATGAGGATAAATCAAATGGGTATTTTAGGTATCATATAAAGCTGGCTATTGAGCTACTTAAAATCTCTATACGGTGGCTCATTAAAACATTGGCCTGGTCTTGTGCCTGTTATCTAGAGGTCATGCTCATTCTTGAAAGTAAGGTTGTTGGTAAAGATGAAGTGAATGCTAATGGCATCCCTGAATTTATGCAGTGAATATTGATCTTTCTATTTGAAGCATGCAGGACAGGATATGTTGTACAAAACTATGAGGCATTACTGGACAGACTGGCATGAAGATGATTCACAGCTGATGGAAGAAATCATCTGCATCTTAGAGAAACTTTTGAGTCTGGGTGACTATAAAGGTGGTTTTCAAGAAAGGTATTTTAGCTAAATAATAATACCGGTGTTCATCTAAGTGTTGTCAGCTTTCAGAGCTCTTTTTTTAGTGATCATATTAAGAACTCCTGCGGGGGATTGGGCTTTACGATTTTTCTTGGAACTTACACATGTCCCCAAGCTGATACTTTAAACACATATTGGAGTTCTAAAATGAAGATAGCAGTATCTGTCTTGACACACTGCTATATTACCGCTCACTGCTAATGTGTAGGTGCAGAATTGGTTTTTATAGTGTTGTCCTCACTTGACCTATCAAATCATTTTCTGTGTAGTGACCAGTTCATATTAATAAGTTAATTTTTTTTTTTCAAATTCATACTGCTATTTGTTACTGGTACAGCAGCAAATTTATCCCCTGTAAAAGTTTCTTTTATTCATTCTTTGACTAATCTATTTCCAAAAAGCAATCAAGCAAGCATTTGGCTTTATTAATCTTTTAGAAATATAATTCCAGGTATCTAAATTAGTTAAACATTGGACATGTGAATGAACAGAAATATTCTAGCACGAAGTTTATTTAATACTTGCTAATATCTGAGAGAGCTGGTAGAGCGTTGTACACATTTCATTTAAAAACTTTGGACAAAGTAAAATGGCAAGAGATAGAAACTTTATGAAATTATGTTTTGAACAGAAACATGCTCTGTTGTATGCCATAGATCACATTAATACACTCATCAATTCCTATGTCCTGTTCATAAACAGAAAAAGGAAAGCACCCTACGAATTTCTCAGTATTTTATGCTAAGAAAGATTTATTTCTTCAACCTTGATGCAATTTCTGGTGACCCTCAGTCATGATACATGTTTACATCTAGTTTATGTGTTTATCTAAAAATCAGTGTGTTTATGTCCAACTCAAAAATCCAACCATTATCAAGTAAGTCTCATAATATACAGATTTTCTTGTTTCTATGCCTGCAAATAAATTGGCATTTATTTAACCACCAAAATTAGTTCTAAAAAGTGACTTCTGTATTCAAAAAATGGATTCATCACTCAGAAAAATCATAATTGTAATTATTTTTTTTTTTTTTTTTGCGTGTGCAACCCTGTTCTGTCTGTCATTGTCTTCAATGAGCCTTGGACTGGGAAACATCTTTGCTGAATATCTTTCTTCTGTGTGGCTCATGAAAACTACTTACAATTAAGCAGTTTTGTTTTGTATTACCCAGTATGAACATCATGATGAGAATCATTTTCAGCGCAGCACATTGATGCCCCAGGACTGGGCAAGGCTATAGCACCTATTGCTTTCACCTGTGAGTGAGAGATGCTGGGGTTCTAGATACATTGTATGACTAGACAGTCAGTGCTACTCCTGCTCCTGTAAATTTGGAAGCTCTCAGAATCTGCTGTCAGCATTACTGGGGATAGCGCAGTTTAGCTGTGGGGTTTGAAACATGAGACCTGAGTTGAGTGTTTGGAGCTTCTCATGGTAAAGTTGAAGCAAACTTCTGAAGCACATTTTTGTCTGGCTTTTATTTATTTTTTTTTTTATTTTTATTTTATTTTATTTTATTTTATTTTATTTTATTTTATTTTATTTTATTTTATTTTTTTAATTTTATTTTATTTTATTTTATTTTATTTTATTTTATTTTGTTTTATTATTTATTTTATTTTATTTTTATTTTATTTTATTTTATTTATTTTACTTTATTTTTATTTTTAATTTCAAGTATTCATCTGCCACAACAATTGAGGTTGCTTAATATTGCTGTAGTATTTTACAGTGGATGTATGATCTGCCAGCCTTTCTAAGGACCATGTGAACTGTAGATGAGCTCTTATTGTAGTGGTAGGTACATTAAACTTTTCAATTTTTCTTTTTTTCCACCTAATTATTCTTTTCAGCTTTGTTCAGATTTGCTTTCATCTTCTCTCAGCCCCTACCACTATTTTTTTTGTCCAGTCTACCCTATTACTGTATCACTAATCTGTCATACCTGTACCCTGCCAGTCCAGTTCAACACAGGATGCCTCTTGGATCAGAAAACCTCTCATTCAGAGGTTTGCTGTTTTCTCCTGACAAGCTGGCAGTCAAAGCTTCCTCTCTGTGAATAACCCTATGCATTAGTTTAAATATGATAGATCCTTTCTGCCAGAGAGCCTTCATCAGCATAATGTGTCTCTTTCCTCTCATATCAGTCATCTGCTTCCTCTGCATGTCCCTATGGCATTCAGAAGCTTCAGCATGCTGTACTGAATTATCTTGGCTATGGGCCTTATCACCTGCAGGGAGAGAAATTGCTAATGTCCTAGCTTGCTGCATCTCTTAATGTGGGTTTGAGTTTGAGTAATCAGGACACAGCTTGTGCAGGCAGATTCATATTTCAATTTCTTCTAGATGACTAATGTTCAGAATAAAAGTAGAGTATAAACCCAAACTTTCTTAGAAGTACAGAATGAAGTCACGTCATTGACCACTCCATGTAACTTATTAGTTCCCAAATATTTTCCTTTATGTCTTTAAAAGTCTTTTCCCCTTCCACAAGCTACTGCTGTACTCCCTGTCTATTTGGACCAGCTTCTGTACCTGTTTTTACAGGTACAAACTGAACAAAGTAAGAAACAAGTACTTCATTTCTATAATGAAAATTCAAAGTACCTCTCTTCCTGGTATTGTCACTTACTACATATGGATCCTCTAGTCTCTCTACTCAAAGAATTAGCATGGAAGCAATAGTTTGTAATACTCTAAATGTTCCAGTCTCATGGGCCAGGAGAATCAAGGTAAAAGGCTCTGTTTTTAGTATGGAAAGCTGCTCTTACTTTTTGAGTTTTAGCTTACCATGTTGCAATACTGTTCAATTTAGTGTACTTTCACCAGCAATACACAGATGTAGTTGCTTTTGCATGTTGTACTTTACAGTTCCTACATTCTTGGTTTACACTATGTCTGCTCAGCTTTATTGTAACTTAAATCAATTAAACAACATCCTGTCATACTCCCACCCTCCATCTACTACTTCTCTGTTCTTACTGGCTGCATGATGTTTTAATGTTATCCTTTCAATTTCTTGTGTTTCCTCCTCTCTGCACAATATGTCCTGTACTATGTTTGGAAAATCTCCAAACTAAATCCCCAAACATTTAGCATTATATTGTACTTTAGGTACTGAATGTGGAGCTTTTGTTTTAATTGCATTTAATAAACAATGTGGAGCTTTCTGTTAGTGCTCATTACCTTTGCTGAAATTGTCTTAGGGTCTGTAATGGTCAAGAGACCCTTTTTGTGTTTGTCTCAAGGCAACTCAATTTTTTTTTTCCATTTGACTTGTACTTGTTTATGTCCAGACACTGCACTCTGTTCAGACTGTATAAATGTCAACTTCTAATCTAGCCCTTTATTAAAAGCCTTGTCATGACCGAATGATGTAGAATCTCTTCAAGAAAATGTGAAAGATGGAGCAGCTGTTAAATTCAGGTTTCAAAAATAAAGATTAATTTGTGCTTATTGAAGGACCTCATTTTCTTCTCTTCCTATTGATCATTCAATAACCGCACCCAAAGAAAATGAAACCGTCAGTTTGAAAGGGTGCCTGTTTAGGCACTTACCTGTAGTGAACCTTCAGAGTATGCATTGTGTTGTGGTTTAAGCCCAGCCGGCAACCCAGAACCACACAGCTGCTCGCTCACTCCCCTCTGCTTCCCCCCTCTCCCAGGGGGATGGGGAGAAGAATCGAAAGAATGTAACTCCCACGAGTTGAGATAAAACAGTCCAGTAACTAAGGTATAACACAAATCACTGCTGTTACCACCAATAATAACAATTATAAGGGAAATAACAAGGGAAGAGAATACAACTGCCCACCGTCCGCCGACTGATACCCAGCCTCCATAAAGTAGAGTGAAACAAGAACGTTAACCCAGGGCCCCCCAGCTGATAAACACTAAAACAGCAAATACTGGCTGTAAGTAAGCTACGACATGCTGAAACTCTGAGATAAAGAGCAACAACTTTGAGAGCCAATAGATCAGCATTGTGATGTGTGGCTATTAATCTAAAGCAATGAATGCTTATCACAAATACGATTAGATACACTCTGGTCAGGTCTGTTGTTATCTCAACCGTTCATGCCCCATGTTGGGTGCCAGAATGTGCTGTTGCAGTTTAAGCCCAGCTGGCAACCCAGAACCACGCAGCCACTCACTCACTCCCCCACCTTCGTCTCTCTGCTCCTGGAGTGATGGGGAGGAGAATCAAAAGAATGTAACTGTCACAGGCTGAGATGAGGACAGTCCGATAACTAAGGTATAACACAAAGCACTACTGCTACCACCAATAATAATAATGATAAGGGAAATAGCAAGAGAATACAACTGCTCACCACCCACCGACCCATACCCAGCCAACTGCCGAACCCATGACAACAGTGTTGTGAGAGCTATTTTAAGCTCAAAAAAAAAAAAAAAAATAAAAATCCCATACAGTGTACCTAGCAAGAGACTGACTAGGGTAGTCACAGAGAAGCATTTCTCATAAAATCACTGCGGAATCTACCCCATCTTATGTGTGCCAGCTGAAAAGAAGTAGTTTAATCTGTGATACTGACTGGAGATCATGTTTGATATGTTGCCATATTCATGCTGTGTACACAGCCCTTCCTTCAACCTGGATCAAACAATAGTTTGCAAAAAGTATCTAATGGGTGCATGCAGAATGTGTGCAATGCGTTTTGAAAAGCAGCGGAACTTTTATTGCATTTTCTCTTACCTCTGTCAGCACATGAGCTAAAGGGGTCCAGAGAAACAGAGACGTAGCTCATATATGCTCTGGCAGCATTTGCAGTTCCAAGTTGCCATTCTGATCTCTCACTGTATGCTAAAGAGTCTTCCTGGATATTATTTTTCACTAGAAGACGCTTGGCTTCTTGAAGACTGTAGTATTAGTTCCTCCTCTGGCCCCTGTAGTGAGCTATGGCTAAGCTGTAGCTTTTTAAATTAATGAATGAATGTGCAGGAGAATTGAGTATTTCAGGTATTTTATGCTCAGGTTATAGATTTACCACTGTGTCTGGTAAGGAAGTCTTTATTGTTATCAGTTTAAGCACTGATTACCTTAAGGTACAATGCATGTAACGCTTGCTGCAGTGTCACAGTTACCAATCTAAGTTATTGATGTTTTTTGTAAAATGAATGAGAAAGTGAAAGAAAATTTGCTTATTTACCCATGCTTCTATTTTCCGTTTGGAAGTACCCCAGAAAGTCAGATTTTGATTTTTTTTCTGAGAACAACCCTGTTTTCTCCTTGTTGAAATGATAGGCTGGCCATATATCTTTATTATGGTAAAAAAATATTTTATTTCCTTGAAAACAATACCTTCTTGTTAGGGCAATATGTTGTCTCTTGTGTTTGACTTAGCAGCAATAACTGTTATCTGGAATTCTAATGACTCACTGGCATGTCTTAGTGTAAGATATCTTACAGCAGATACTGTGTTATGTTACTTAAACATCTAGATGAGATAAATATATGTATTTTGCACCTTGACTGAGAGCAGATGTAATGGTCGTTAACCCATTTAAAGATTGCAATTAATCCACTGATCACCAGCATCTCCATCCTAAACACAACACAGCTATACTCAGTCATTCCTTTATTTTCCTTTCCATATAGTGTCAAAGCAGAGTTTTCCAACAAAAAAGAAGTGCCTTCAAACAAACAAAGATTATAGTATTTCAAGCAGATTAATGCTAAACTCTAATTTAGGGCTTTATCACCCCAAATACTGATTTATATTTTTTGCATGTTTTGAGTAGGTATTTTTAGAAAGTGGAGGAGTATAGTTTTAATTTACCATGGAAGTTCTGATGATTTTTACATGGCTTAAATTTCTTTCACTGGCTACAAAGGCTATGTCTTGACAGTGATATATAATTTTGTTGGTAAAACCATAGATGATTGGTTGGCAAATCAATAAATAAATATGTAATTTTGTTGGTAAAAGCATAGATGATGTTTACAGATGACATCTAACTGCTGTCCTAAATTTGTACTGAAAAATAAGAAGTATAAAAATGACAGCAGTGCTTCAATTTCCAATATAAATAGTCCAAGAAACAACATTTAGCCCTTCTTGACAAAGTATTATCAATATCAAATCTTAGTTTAAATTTCTTCTCTTGTATAATCAATACACAGTGCAGCACAATTATACTGGCTTATGCTGCAGATAATCTTCATTACTGTTTTTCAAAAGCTTTTTAGACAAATTACTCCATTTGTAGTGTGCATCTATTCACTTCAATTTATTTTGCTTATAGTGGTCACTCCCTGGTTTTTAGCAGAATTAAGTCACCAGAGTTCAGTAGCTGTATGCTTTCAACTAGTTATCACTGTCCTGTAGGCAGCTCTGAGGTTCCTGTCCTTAGTTTTTTTGTTTGGTTGTTTTTTTCTTTTTTTTTTTTTTTTTTCCTTTTTCTTTTATTTTGGTTTTGCTTTGTTTGTTTGCTTGCTGGTTTGGTTTGATTTGGTTTGGTTTGGTTTGTTTGGAGGTTTTGTTTCTTTGTAATTTTTTCTTTTCCAGAATTTTTGAAATACTTAATTTTCTTTCAAATGCCTTCTGACAATGTTGTGAGCCCCATATTGCAACTACTGCTTGCACTTTTTCTCCTTCCCCTTTCGTTCCTAGCAAAAGTGATTCTTTTGTGGACCTAAACTGCGTTACTACCCAGCTTCATTGAGATATGATAGTATTTGAATCACGTTTTTCTCCTCTATAAGACAAACAATACAGTTGGCTTGTCTGACGCAGGCAATATGCTTCTATTTCATGTGATTTATTTTCTTCTCATACTGGGCAACACTGAATACCAACAACGTACAGTTCCTCTTATTAGCTCTTTTAATGAAACACAGTTCTAAAGGGGACCAGAATAATAGCTACATGAAGCTGCTTTTCAGCCACAGGGGTGGATTTACACAGCCCAAGCAGTCAGATTTGTGAGGAGAAACTGGTAGAAAGAGGACAAACTGAACTGGATGTATAGAGCTCTTCACCAGGATTGCAAGCAAAGACATGCTTGAGCTGGTGATACTGCCCAGCGTGATTTATTGAGGTTGGTTGTCTTCCAAAGAGTGATCTCTGTATAAAACTGTCATTGCTGCAATATTTGTCCAGTGTCAAAATGCCTATTCATGCTACACAGATAGTTAGCTATCCTTAAGCACAAACCTTGGTATTTCTGCCTTTTTCTAAGAAGACACCTATTATGATGCTGGCTAGATTTGAGTCACTTTATGATCATCAGGCCATCAATCATCTTAAGGGTTTGTTTGTTTGTTTTGCTTGTTTAAACCCTAGAATCCTGATTAGTCCTGGAAACACAGTAGATACACGTTAGATGGAGCAACCTCTGTATATACATATGGACACGAAAATATGGCAATTGATTGGGAACCACTTACTGGGTGTTTTTTTGATCTGCCATAAGAGAAATGGTTTTCTTTTTGCTATCCTAGACTATCTTTCAGGGTGAGGATACATGCCAGTTGCACCCAAAACTTATTAAGAAAGCTTTAATATCACTAAGCTTTCTATCCGATGTTTGTCCAAAACAAAAAGAAAAATTATTTACTTCAATACTAGTTTCTAATATTATATGGCATTCTCACTTTATGTTTGTTTAATATTTTATTTTATTTTTTTTTTAATTTTAATTTTCTGATCTATCTAGTAGCCATTGCTGGCTGCAGCAGCTGCAGGATAAGTCATGTGTAAGTTAAATGCCCCACCAACCTGTCTTTTAAAGTACAGACTGTACGTTAATGATAGAAGTCTTCTGACTACCTTCAAATGATAAGAAGTGATGCACTTAGTAACTATAAAGTCAGGAGATAATAGCTGACTGATGTTTCATTCTTCGTAATCAACTTCCTATGACAGGTACCATAAAAGTTTCATTGGTTAAAACTAGAAATGGCCAGAGCCTTTCTAAATTATAGATACTAACCCAAATATTTCATGTTAACACTAATGCTGGTATGCCAACACTGGTGTCTTGGCAAGTAAGCTGAATTTTGCTTGGAGAGGGAGAAATTAAGGACCCATAGTAAATATATAATTCTAATAAACCAAGGAATATTAAGAAAACAACTGTGCTCACATTTGAAAGTAAAAGGTATAATGGAGATCAAAAAGACGCAGAGTGATTTATATAGGAAAAGAATAAGAGAAACAAACGGAAAAGAACGTGAGACTGAGAAAGGAAAAGAAAAAAAAAAGAAAAACAAACCTAAGGAGGGTTGGTTTCTTTTTTCATGTCAATACAATTCTCATGTCCCCTCATAGCCCCATCACTTATTCTTTTGAACTTATTTTAAGTTTTGAATACAAGAGGGTGGACTTGGTTCATAGGAATTCCTGTTTTGGTTTTTGAAGTTTTTACAATTACATGGAATGTCATTATAAATCTGTGTGAAAATGTATAACTAAGAACTCTAGAGGGAATGAAATATCCATTCAAAGTAACATAAAAGAGTGATTATTATATCTTGAAGGAAAGTTATCTTATTCAATACGTTGTAATATAAATTACTAGGTTATTTTTTATAATAGCAATCTGGCAGCTTTTGGTGGGGAAATTTAATTAGTGCTAGAGTCCATTATCAGAATATTTTACTTGGACTGAATGGTTTCAGTAAACTTCATGAAGAACAAAGAAATACTGGGCATAAGTAGCAAAATTATCCCTATGCTTGTAACACTTATGATGTGATTTTAAAAAAACCTTAGCTACTACTCCATTGCTAGCTATAGTAATACTTCACTTTTATGTAGCATCAACATATCTCAAAGCACCCAGTAAATGTTCAGAGAATATACCACATTTTTGCAGATGGAGAAGCTGCTATGCAGGAAGGTTATGATTTCAAAGCAATTTCATATACCCAGGAACAGATATGATTTCTGGTTACTTGTGTTAGACAGTCCTACACCATTTTACTTTTCTGTTGGTATCTTTGGGCAGTTCATTTTTTGTTTAATTTCATTCTCAATTTTTCTTAGCCATTTTTGTATAGTCTCTGTGGAAAGTCAGATGTAATCAGAAACCTAAGTGCAAGCTATAAACCTCTTCAAAATAATGCTTACCAACAGATAAATACTAGCTGGGTATTAATCGATGACAAGTTAAAAAAAAAAGTTAATGCATTCAAACAATTAAAACATGACCTCTTTGACTGTAGAATTTGAAGTTGGCATTGTTATTTAAAATCTGTAGTTAATGACTTGCTTTTCTAATGTTTAATTTTATTAGTATGTTATTAAAAATTTTAACTGATATGATCAAAAATTTGTTTTCCCACAGTCAAGCACTATGATGTGTTATTTTGATATAATAAAATATAGGATGTAATTTAATGTAATGTAATTTAATGTTTGAACAACTTGGAAATATTTGTATTGAAACAAATATTTTGGGTTTCTGAATCAGACATAGGAATTTAAATCTAAATCAAATTGTTTATTAATTAGAAATCATATTCTGGTTTTAATATCTTAGTTTTGCAGGAGAAAGGAGGGGACTTTTTTACATGTGCTATAACCTTTGCAAAGAACTCTTACAAAATCACATCTAGACCATAACTTAGAAATGTTATTTGTGTTATAATAATGCTAGAGTTCTCATTCATGACGTTATAAGTGCCTTGGAATAGATATATTTAAATATTTTGTCTTAAAATACTTTTTTTTTTTTTAAACAGGTCCAAATGACAATATTTCAACATGCTTTAGAAGAG
>JBCJKH010060481.1:0-21282 GCA_039877255.1 Loriculus beryllinus | reverse complement strand
AGGGATGGGGCAGACACAGCTTCTCTGGGCACCCTGTGCCAGCGCCTCAGCACCCTCACAGGGAAGAGCTTCTGCCTCAGATTTAATATGACTTTACCCTCAAAGTGCCTGACCTGATCAAGACAAGAGTCTCACCTTACCTGCAAAAGTCCCTGGCACCGTGGGGCTCCTTTCCCAAGTCTCAAGCAGCAAGAGACAGACACAGCTTCACCCTCTGGCTGCTGCCTTCACCATGGGCCACAAGTGCTGCTGTTCCAAGGGTGCACTCAGCCACAACAGAGCCCTTTGAGGGCTGGTGCAGAGGAGAGGGCAGAATGCTCTGTTCCTCTGCCATCCTGCTTTACCCAAGCACCATTTCCTGGGAATACTGGGCACAGATCTGTTCCTTGAGTAGGATGCAAGTGCATGAGCCTGCAGACCACCCGTACCTCGGGGATGGGGCTTCGGCCGCTCATCACAGTTTGAGCCAAGGACTCTGTGCTCACACTGTGGGGTACAGAGGGAGCTGGGAGCTCTGATAAACACTGTGCTACCAGAGGTAAAGCAGCACCAAGGGACACAGGGCAGAGCTTGGAGGTAAAGGGAAATCAGCTCCAAAACAAAATACCTTTCCTCTTTAAGGCACCAGAAGTACCAGCCGTGCACTGCTTACAGCATGTTAGTTGATACAGCTTTAATCCCAGCATGCTCTAACCTCAGAGGTTCTCCTCATCAGCTCCCTGTTAGTCCCTCGTACAGTGCTCAGTTGGGACCAAGGAGGAACATTTTCAGTGTGTGATCTTGGGTTTAATCTGGTTTTTGAGCCCTTTTATGGGCAGATAAACCCTCCGCTAATAACACACAACCTACAAACAGAGACAAACGTTTATCTGCTCTCTAGAGCGATGCTTCATTGACTGATTATATCTACAGAGGTGGAATGAAAGCACAAGTATCACAGTTCTCTCATGAAGGGGGATGTTGTTAGAGCCGCTGAAAAGCAGCTTCAGGAAAGAACATGCACAGTTACGAGTCAGGAAACAAAAGCCAGGCTCTCCAAAACCCAAGCAGTGACCACAGCCTGTGCACTTCAGTAGTGCTCAGCTCCTGCTATAACAGCAGCTGTTGGTAGCCCTCTTGAGTCAGGGACACAAAGTTTAAGTTGTCCCACACAAGCCCCTGAGTGTAAAATGCATTTACCCCGCAGTGAAGGACTCAGCCTCAAATAAGCAGCTCCATGAGCAAAACTGGTTTTAAACAACTGTCCCAGAATAAACACATCCTAATTCCTAAAGTCCTTCCATTGCACTTCTTGTAGATCTTCCTCCACCAGATAAAGGGTGAAGGGATTATCTCCCCACTACACGAATCTACTGCTCAGTATTCCCTCCTGTGCCCAAGAACGTGTTTAAAGGCATTTTGTACCCCAAAAGCCCTCAGTCCATCAAACCCAGCTGGAACTTGTCTGAAGACATTGGAGCAGCTTCAGGAGAGGGGACGGGCAGTGGCAAAAGCCCTTTTTCCTTGCACAGCCATGCAGGAAGGAGCAGAGACTGCCTGGCCCATGCAGGAGGCAAGCAGCAGAGATGCCCATGGAGGGTATGTGCTGCCCCATCTCCTCGTCACCCAGGCAGAGTCCCCCCTGCTCTGGGCTCCCCAGCCAGCACTACAGGGACTCCTGGACAGCAGAGGGTTATCTACCCAGTGGGGTGCCAGAAATCTTGCAGCAGGAGCCCAGCTTTCCCATACAGCCTGGCCATAAATCCAGGAAGGCACAAGGGTTCCATAACCTAAACATTGCATCCTGCAGGTCTGCAGGAATGAAGTAAACGGACATGAAACAAACAGTCACAAGTGTTTAACACCCACTCCAGAACACGGGCCCCAGGGTCGAGGAGCAAAGCACAGAGCACTTGGTTCTTGTGCAGGGGATGGCAGAGGAGCACTTGTCCTTGCAGCCAAGGGCTGGAATGCTGCGAGAAGTGATGCCAGGGTATACAGCATGGCTCAGTGTCTGCCTGCAAGCCACAGGCTGGAGAGTCAGACGATTAGCTGCTAATGGGTCCAGGATCTGCCAGAGGCATCCCTCTCCATCCCAGTAAACATAACTACACATAAGAATTTGATGTAACCCTGTAGTTATGTGCTAATGTGGTGGTTTTGGGGCAGATCTTGGTTACTCCTTTTGCTGTGAGCTGCAGCTTGTCCTATTCATCTAGAACTACTCACCTGGAAAAGAATAAAACCCAAAGGTGTAGTTGGCAACAGCCCACCCAACTAGCCATATCCCTGCAAACCCCCTGCATTGCTTCTCTGCCATCACTGCCATGCCAGCTTGGGTCATGGTTCCTGTGCTAATGCTCCAACCATCTCCACAAGGCTGGAGCAGGACCCAGCTCCATGTGCACAGCCCCTGCACCCCTCCAGAGTACGGCAGGGGTATAGGATGCTGCAGGACACCCCCCAAACTCATTCCCACCATGAGCTGCCACCTGAGGAGCTGATCACATGTGAACTGCAAAACCCAGGTATTCACCTGCAGCGAGCTCACGGAAATGGCTCACAAACAGAAAAACACAGCACAGGCATAAACCACAGAGTGCAAAGAGAAAACCTAACAAATAATCACAGAGTGGTTTGGGTTGAAGGGACCTCAAAGCTCATCCAGTTCCACCCTCTGCCACGGGCAGGGACCTCTTCCGCTAGAGCAGCTTGTTCCAAGCCCCTGTGTCCAACCTGGCCTTGAACACTGCCAGGGATGGGGCATGTAGAATAATGAAGAGCAGATCTTTGAACAGCCTCTGCTGTGCCTGGGGGAGTGTTCCCTAGCAGCGACACAAAACCCACCTTGAGAAGTCCTGTAAATAACCAGGCTCTGGCAGAAACCTGTCCCAGTTCAGGTACTCAGCATTAACAGATTTGATTTCTATCCCCAAGGAGACCAAAGGAAAAGAAACCACCCCACCTTTGTGCTGCAGCATTAGTGACACACAGAGGACAGGAGCCAGGAGCATCCATGGCACCGGGTAGCTGGACCTGGAGGCACCCGCCGATGCGTGTCCTCTTTTCATCAGTCCGAGCACCCCTGGAGACACAGTGACCACATCATGGTGCGCAACAGGACCCTGAGACACGCGGGGGCAGCGTCCCTGTGCCGGGGTCGGAACTCGGGAGCACGGCAGGAGACGGAGCTGCTCCAGGGAATGAGAGCAGACTGCAGGCAGCGCGGCTCGGCAGCGGGCGGGTGCGGTACAGCCCCTGTCAGAGCCTCAGACTCAGCCTCTGGACGCGCGCTGGAATGGGATTCAACATCTCTTTGACGTTCATAGAATCGTCAGGGTTGGAGAGGACCTTAAGATCATCCAGTTCCAACCCCCCTGCAATTCCATTTCGTTCCAGCCTCGTCCTCCAGAGCACAGTGGAGCCCCAGCAGCCTGGTGCGCTCCGAGTCTCTTTTCTGGTAGGGAAGAGGGGAGGCAGGGGAAGAGCAAAGAGCCCCAGTTCACTGCACCGCGCAACAGTGCCCTACAGCGCCAGCTCATTGCACCGCAGAGCACTGCTTCACACAGCCAGAGCACTGCATCCAACAGCGCTGCTTCACAGCGCCAGCTCACTGCACCCAACGGCGCTGCTTCACAGCTCACTGCACCCAACAGCAGTCCCAGCTCATTGCATCCAACAGCGCTGCTTCACAGTCCCAGCTCACTGCACCGGATCCTCTGCAGGTGGCAGGCAGCTGGGGGAGGGTAGAGCCCAGCAGCACCGGGGCAGGCAGCAGAAGGCTGCTTCGGGCAGCACTGGCTCCTGTGCTGCTCAAGAGACCAGTTACAAACAGCAGGTTTCAGTAGATGAGGAGGTTCCTCACCTCAACGCACCAGCCAGGCAGCAGCAGGCCCTCAGCCTGCTGGGTCCCTCCAACAGAGGTGCCCCATACCGGGGGGACGTGGTCCCACAGCATTTTCCCAGTTCCTGCCCTCTCCTCACCACTCACTGCAGCACAAGTCAGCTCTGCTGCTTCTTCAGTGTAAGTACAAATCAAACACTTTCCGTTCTTAATATCCTGCCCCAAACCAACCACCTGCTCTTGTTGGGGAGAAAAAATTAGGACATCAGAAACCAGCACTTAGACCACACACGCAAGTCATTTTCCACCTCTGGAGTCAACATCCACTGGAGTTCAGGAAACTGGTGAGATGGTTGGCATCAGTCCCATCAAAGTTACCTTCCATTTGGTGCACCTGAAGTTCTCTCTCCTTAAGCACCTAAGCACATACCTGGTTAAACAGGTACTACCAGCTTCTTTACTTGCCAATAACAAAAAGTAATATCCCCTGCCCACTGCAAATTGCCATTACGAGAGATATGGCTTAGCAGGACACAAACAGAACTTCAGGGACTTCAATTTACAGGGGCAAAATTGAGACACAATATACCAGCTGGACAGGGATATATACAAGGAACCCTGAAGGAAATCAAGCTCTGCATCATCAAAACACCCCACCAGCAGCCCTCGATTGCTCAACACATGCGTAAGGTTTTGCATCCCTTCTCAGAGCCAGCAGGCAAATGGTGTTTGAATGCATCAGAACATCTTACACCAATGAAACAAGCTGCTGTCAGATAGGAGTGCTGCACTGTACTGCGGTGCACCAGGACCACAACTGTGGCCTCCCACTACCCAAAACAAAAAAAACCCCTCCCCAGAGCATCCAGACACTGGCAAAGTTAAAGCGTGGGAGGCATAAGAGCCACTATGAACTTAAATAAGCTGATTTTTGTCTCATCAACACACTCCCGTGAGCTGTTGGGGTGAAACAGCCCTGCTTTACCATGCAGTCTTTGGGGAGGCTTCAGGGAGTCAGGGTAACTGGTGTAAGACACAGCTGTGTTACAGCCACTGGTTGCACTGTCACAAACCTCTCTCCCACAGTAATCAAGGTTTAAAATAGAAGGTATAAACTTACAGACATGGCTTGAAAACCCAGAGTCCCATTAGTTTGACTAAAGAACGATGGTCAGTGAGTACTCCAGGACAGGCCCCAACAGTGGTCATTCAGCCAAGTGACCGAGATGAACAAACCCAAGACAAAATGAGGCAGGAAAGACTCACCCAATGCAGCAGAGATCTGCATACACAGGACTGGTCCCAGGCACTCCAAACAGGCTCCTAATCCCACAAGATTCCCAAGAGAAGAACCAGAACATCCCTCTTTGTGCAGCATACTCTCTATGCAGGTATTCCCTGTGTTGCCACCCTCAATCCACTGCTCCCAACTCCACAACCCCTCTGCCCTCTTGCTCCCAGTTTAAAGCCTTTTCCCCCCACGATGGCTGGCCTCTCAGCAAGCTCCCTTTGGCTCTCCTTGGCCAGGTGGATGCTGTTGCTCCCAACCATGGAGGCTCTGGGTGTGAAAGCCCATCACTCTCATCAGCATCAGCTGCATGAGCAGGCTCTGACCTGCATTGCCCCCATTCCTCAAGGATCAAGGGGAAAACCATCTGGGTCCTCATGCCCTTGACCACTCCACCTGGGGCAACAAAGTCTTGCTTCACCTTCTGGGTGTCCCCTTGCAGAGAAGCTGTGGCTGCCCCATCCTTGGCAGTGTTCAAGGCCAGGTTGGACACCGGGGCTTGGAGCAAGCTGCTCCAGTGGAAGGGGTCCCTGCCCGTGGCAGGGGTTGGAGCTGGAGGAGCTTTAAGGTCCCTTCAACAAAATCCATTCTATATTGAAATATGGACTGTGTGGTACCATCTCTACAAGGCTAGTTTCAGCCTTCTTAACTTCTGTTATTGTCTCCCCTAATCAGTTTTCTGGGATAAAAGCTGACTGGGATGGAAGTGGGATAAGTTGCAGTCAATAGGATTTACTGTTTCCAGATATCCTCATGATCAATACACATTTTACAGAATTACTGGAAAATCATTCAGGGATGGTTGGAGACATCTCATTAAGGAAAGGAGATCTGCTGTCTTGGCACATCACATTATCCCTACTGGGACAGGTTTCAGAAGCCTTAGAACAGTGGGTCTTGTCCTAAAAACAAAGCTGCTGTCCAGATCTCAGATCACTGAAACAGCTGACCCCTGCCCTTAACCATGACCCCTCCTTTCAGTTGTTGGAATTCTACCAATTGTTGCACTATCAAAGGGAATCAACCCCAATATGGCTCTTTTTTTTTCCAAACAAGAAAGTCTTAAGTCAACAATAGTAAAACTCTTCAAATACATTTATTTATCACCAATGAAAATACTGTACAATGCTCAGGAAAAGGGCAGGGAAAGGCAAGGCCTTAAGACTGGCTCTCATCAATGTCCTTGTCAGGTTCCATCTCTGCAGCTTCACTCTCCTGCTGCTGTTTCTTCCAGAG
Source organism: Loriculus beryllinus (assembly GCA_039877255.1). Classification (NCBI taxonomy): domain Eukaryota; kingdom Metazoa; phylum Chordata; class Aves; order Psittaciformes; family Psittacidae; genus Loriculus; species Loriculus beryllinus. The sequence goes on along the minus strand of JBCJKH010060481.1, from coordinate 14,935 downwards.
TTTAGCCATAGCAAGCAGCTTGAGATTTGGCTGATTGGCAGTATCTTCTGGGAAAATATAATCATAGTATTCCTCCCAGCCAGCATCAGACTAGGGAAAAAAAGTACCATAAAGCACTTCTAATCTGCACGTTTGTGTTAACTATTAGAAGGTGCTTCTAATAATCTTAACAGTGAGATAAATTAAAATCTATGTTTGTTAAACCAGCGAGCTGAATGGGTATAAGACAGCACTACTGCTGTGCACACCGCGCAGGCAGATGTGATGAACAGCCTGGCTGTAGCTTCCCAAAGTTAAAAAACAAACACAATCTGCACAGTATTACCTAAAGCTGGTTTGATTTGTCTAGGGTCAGAGTTTAAACTACAGGTGGCTTGAGCATGGGTGTATCTCACTCTGAATCAGCTCTCCACCCAGCCTGCTGCGGAGTAGGGAGCTCAGCAGCACATTTCAAGCCAAAGCTTTTTTCCAGCTCCTGCAGTAACACACACACAGCTACAGCACCCAGACAGGTTTGCATAGCAGACCCCAGCACGAAGCCACCAGGGATTCAAAGCAACCACATGCAGTATTTTTCCTCTTACCCCATCTTCAGCTTGCAGTTTTCTCCTCTTCTTTATCTTTTCAGGCATAAGTTTATCTACCCTCTCTTTAGTGGCATCACTTCCAAACTCCTCTTCAAAGCTTCTCCAGGATTCCAGCAGCATGACCCGCTCCTCTTTCTCCTCACAGTTCCGCATGGCCTTATTGGCCTCCTCATAGATCTGCCGACCCCGGGACAGGCGGCCCTCCCTTCCTGCAGAGAACTCAAACTGTGCAAAGCTGATCCATACCTGTGGTGGGAACAACCAAATCAAGCTGAAACCTCCACTCCCAACTCTGACAGCTAAGTGACAGTTTAAAAACCAGACAGCCAAAAAAGCAAATACTGCAAGTCTAAAGTACTTTTTCACAGCAGACACCTGGAAAATCCAGATTTGTTTCCCATGTGTGAGATTTGCCTCACTTTGGCAAGACAGAGTATTCCCATAAGCCACACTGACAAATCCCTTGGTTTTGGTCATAGCAAGTCTGTCTGAATTCAGTCGAACAACAGCAACAAACTACACTGGAAACATTACAACTATTTTTACCTTGTAAGGTTTTTGCAAGTAAAATTCCAAAGCTACTCAGGAGTAAGAGGGCAGCTTGGAAAAGCTTCTTTCATAGGAAATGCCTGTTGTCATGTGCAAGTTAGAAAATGCCTTTCCTTCTTCATGGCACAGACATACCTTAGGCTCACTGTTGATTTGAAAATCAGTAGTGTTTTGCCAGAGAAGCAAAGTAGTCAAGGATTTCCATCCACCATGGGCTAGATTCAAGACCAATCTGTGCTCTTGGTACCCACACATACCTTAACGTGCTGTGTCCGCTGAAGTAACCTGCGGTAAAGACTTCTTGTTTTCTCATACTCCTCTTGCTCAATTTCGAAGTCAATGTAGGACTTCCAAAGAACCTGCAGAAGAGAAGTCTCTTGTTATATTCACAGAACACTGAGATGATGGGAGAGGGAACAGAACAGAGCAGGAGCAGGGATAAACGTGAAAACTCTCTGAAAGACGTTTCAGAGATGCAAAGAGGAACTGCCTGCAGGAGCAAGGGCTGCAACCAGACAGGACTAGATCTTGTGCAAGTGATCTGCTCAGCTCACTGCTGGAAGCATGCTTCCCCTCCATGCTCTATCATGGGATTTTCAGTCCTGTGTACCCTGCTAAGGCACAGATGCTAAATCAATGAGACAGAGGCTAAGGCACTCTGTGAGCAGTTCTGTCCGGGCCAGGAGAAGGGTTACATTTAATTAGCCATAACATATAATAAATACCTTTAAATGGTGCCCGTGTGGAGCTGCTGCCCCCCCTTACCTCAGGCATGTCCAGCCGGGGCTGCCCAATGGCCAGCTCATATATTGCACGGGCCCGGTCGATGTCCCCCAGGATGGTTTCCAGTTCTGCAAACTTAATCCAGGAGGTGCAGTTCTCTGGGGCAAACTCCAGGAACTTTTCATAGAGCTTCCGGCAGCGATCGAATTCTCGCAGCTGTAGCTCCAGTTCAATGTAGCCTTTGAACAGTTTGTTCTTTGGACATTTACCAATGGATGTGCCCTACGAAGAAAAAGCCAAATGACAAAACTCACTTAAAGACCTTGCAAAGAGGAAAACCTCACCCTGTCTTCTCAAGATCCATTTATTCTCCAGCATTTGAATTGAAATTCGCTTTTGAGCAGAGTCTGGGTTTTAAGACTCTGGCCAGGTCCAGTCTGAATCCAACCGGTGTGTGCAAAATCAGTGTGCCTCCATAAATATCAACAGCAACTCTGAAAGCAGAAAACCTAACTTACTACGCTTGTACATAACGCAACTGCCCACAGTGTATTCATTGACACTCAGCTCGTTTCATCGAACAAATGCTTCATCTTGCATCAAAAGCTGAAGCAAGCATAGTATCAGGCTGTACCAGTTCCCAGGTATATCACAAAACAAACTGTAACAAGAAAAATCCTCTCCTGAACCACCACTGCTATTCTCCATCACAGAACACTAGCCACATTCCCTGCCTGCTCACTTACAGTAAAAAGTGATGGAGAATCATGTTTACAAGAAATACTTCCTTTTTGGCATGCTTCAGCATCTGAAGAAACCTGCATGTCCTAAGCCATGGTGCCAAGCTGGGAGGAAGCAGTTTCTGATTCTTACTTTGGGAATCTTGTAAAGCCAGAGTTAAAAATAGGCCTATCCGAGACTGGTATGCGGTGAGCCTCATGCTTTGAGTTACTGGGAAAACAAAGAATCCACACACCATCTGCAGCAGACATGAAAATGAGGCAGAGAATAAGGCAGAAATGCCATCTGCATGCTGATAAAAGCTTCAGATCAGGAGCTGACCGTCTCTTCTGAGTGGTGACAGTGCAGGACCCTGGGACAGGAGCAAGGCTTCCTGCCAAAGAGATGGCTCAAAGCCAATTCATTGCAAAAGAAAGACAGAAACTGACAGATCTTGGCTAAGTCTGAAAAAGTATTATGGCTGCAGCAACAGAATCTGGTTTCCAAAATAAGACAAAGGTGACCTACTAAAAATAGTCTGTCAAAGAAATTAAGCAACAAGAGAAGAAAAGACCAACAAAAGAGAAGTCTAGAAGAAACAGAAGAAACTTTATTTCTAGCCAGGCCAAAGCACCCTTTCCAGAATCTACCATGACATTTACCTCAAAAAATAGGCAGCCAGAAGCAGGGTGCTGGTGGGTGACTGTAGTAGTGTTGGGTGATGGTTATGTTACACCAAGCTACAGTAGCAGCATGCTGCAGAACAGATGGCAGTCTTCTCCTGCAGGGTGACAGTAACAGTCCCATGGGGAACTTAAACCCTCTACTTCATTTTGTTGTGGTCATGGCCAGAAGTCTGTCTCAGGAGGCTTTACTACCACACTGGGGCAGATTGCCCTAGTGGCAGCTACAGAAGGGCACTCACATTTATGCTCTTGCCACTGCTGTGCCATGGGTTTGGTAGAAATCCCATCAGCTTCCTCAACTACTACCAATGCTGGCTTCCTCACATAATTCCCAATGCCATCACTGAGCTTACTAAGAATATCTTAACTGAAAGGAAAGTTTCATTTCAAAAGTTTTGCTTCCAAAATATACTCCATTGTTCTCTGACATGCTGACATTCACACAGTGAATTTGCACAGAAGCTCTTGAGCCTGCCCAAAGTCCTTGTGATTGCTTCTATTGGCAACCTTGTAGCTGGCACCCCAGTGCTTTATTCAGCAGCTCTTCATTTCCAGAATTCAAAACCTCCTGTTTATTTCAAATGCTTTTAAAAACACTATTTTTAGTGCAAGTGTCACCGAAACAAACCAGCAGCAGTTAAACACTTCCAAGTGCACTAAGCTGATTTGGGTGCTCCTGCGTTCAGATGTGTGCTGTGTCAGCTGAAAACAGAAAGCTGCATTCATCCTCCCCATGGCTAATCATCATACCAAGTTATGCTTCTTTTTAAATCATACATGACAGTGAACAGTGGTCCCTGCAGACCTCTCAGATGCTTTAAGTGGATTAAACCAGCACCTTATAAAGGACAATTTAAGAACTTTAAATGCCATTCCCTTAGTATTGTTAGTTAGTGAAGTCTATTATAGATTAACAAAAGCTTACCAAAGCTCTTCTGGCAAGTGGAAGATTTTTCTGTCGTATTTCAAACTGTGCATACAGCAGCCACATTTTGGCAAACGTAAACTGAAAGAAAAAGAACAACCTCAGTGCTTTCCTGCTGAGAAGTTGAGAGTTCGTAACCCAAAACACCCTCTCTAAAACAGGACAATATACTCCACAACAACAAAAGCAAAAATGACCAGGACAGAAGTCTTCTCAAACACAGAAATGTTTTTTTAATCAATCAACTGATTGGTAAAATACCAGCTATCACTGATAGCTCTAAATTACTAGAGATTAATCCTAACCTACCCAACTGATACTCAGAAGATATAATTAATGACAAACTAAGAAAGAAAGTACGGGAACTAAGATTTCTTGACATTCCATGGCAATGCTGATTAGTTGTTTTAATGGTTTGGCCACATGGATACTTTAGTTAAAGCTCACTGGCAATAACATCCACAAACCCAAATAGGTCTTGAAGCTAGATTGTAATGGGGAAGGCACACCTGGAAGAGTTTTACCAAGTGCACCTCCCTCAGGTGCGACCATGCAGACAATTACAAACAGTTGCTATAAAAGGTAGTAACTCCCTATTAGAAAGAGCAGTAAGTCTTCTGCAGAGACTACAAGCAACTGGGCTGAGACAGAGCAGTGAAAGGCTCAGTCTGAGGAAGAAAACAAGTAATGAATAGCAGAGAGGCTTTCTCTGCTGCTTAATAGTACTGCATGCACTATCGTTTGGCTCTGTGTTATTTCAGCTTCTTAGAGCATACTTAGAAATTTGAAAATACTGGAGAAACCCTTGCAGGAAAAGAAAATGAAAGGATCTTATCTTGGCAGTTTTAATCCAAGACTCAATGCAAAGCCCTAGAGAAGCCATACCTTCTTGTGGGGAATGAGCTCGATGCAGGCCTGATACACCTGCCTGGTTCGCTCCGCATCCTGCAAGAACAGGCAACAGAAATACTCTGTCACTGCTAAGGTTATGCTGGATTTTGCATCATGCAATATCTGCAAAATGGCAGAAGTCAAGCTGTTTAGAACTGTGCATCCTTAAGATGTAAACATCCTTATCTACTTGATGTGCACAGTCCAAAGTTAGTGACTTCTGAGAATCGATACAAGCAATCTTTTCGAAATAAGATTCAACACTAAAAAACAGACAATGAAAGCAGGAGTGTTCCTGTTTTCTGGGGAAAGTCTTTTTTTTTTTCCTTTAGCAAACACTTCATATTGCATTCCAATTTCATGAGATAAAGAGCAGCTCATGTTGTGTGACTGGTAATGAGAAATACTTACGCAGCCTCAAAAGGTCCCTATAGCAAGAGTTTGATTGTTCAACTCTTGCTGAACAATCACAGATAGCTTTTTTAAGTAAAAAAACCTTCATAAGTTCAGGAACAGGCAATTCAACCAGGACTGCTTTTACTATCAACCTGTTTGTGGTTGAATTGTGGTGAAACTGAAGTATTTTTATCCCCTATATAGGGGAGGGGAAAACACCCCCATACTTCAATAGCAAATCCAACTAGTAAGACATAATATTTTTGTATCTCTGTTTTCTTTAAAATATCTGTAGCTATTCAATGTAAGGAAAATAGTGAGAAGGACAGGGAAAAAAAAAAACAGTTCTTACTACTTGCCTTTGCCTCCAGCTCTTCATATAATGCGTAGTTAATCCATAGATAGATGTATCTCTTCCAGTGCCTCTTCTCTTGAACTGGGGGAACATTGGCGATGGCTCTTTCATACACTTCTCGGACAGCCTCAGCATCTGCATCGCTTTCAACTAACCTCAGGTAGTCAAACCACGCATCATAATTATGTGGATTTGCCTTCCAGAAAGATGGGAGTAGGGAAATGGGAAAGAAATTTCAGTAACTACAAACAACAGATCCTGTTTCTTCACTTATGGCTTTTATACAGAATTTCTCCTTCAAAAAGAGATGACTGGAATATTAACACAAACTGTCAGTCTCAGGTATGCTTATGGGAGAGCTCTGGAGTTCAAGTGCATTTAGTTCTTTATTTTTAGTTTACCTGCAAATGTTCGTTAAGTGAAGGCAAACAAACTGAACTGTGAGAAGGGAAGAGGAAATGGTGAAATATGTGATATTCAATGAATAGCAGACAGGTGTGGAACACCCGTTTTCTCACAAAAAGGTATTTACACACAGGCAAGGTGTCCTGTAACAGCTACTGTATAATACAAGAAGTTAGAAGCTAAACTGTACTGTACCCCAAGATGACTGTGAAGGGTACTGAGCTCTGAGTTCAATCAAAAACTTTGTTTCTGCAGTCTATGTTAGAATACAGAATCAGACAAGCCATGAATGCAAGTATTATTCTCTTCCCGGTGGATGGTATTTTCTTCGACTGGGCATCAAGGGTAACAAGACTCATCAGCCTTCATATCCTGAGACACTTGTGTACCTTAAGCTGCAGTGGGATGCATGATGAGCCCAGTGGATGTTTTAATACATACCTTTACTTCCTCTTCATACTGGAATCTCCTCTTGCTGACAATTATGTCCTCAATTCCCCTTCTGTCTCCAAACTTCTTCTCAAAGATGGTGTAGTTCTTGAAGAGATTTGAGGCCTCCTGTTTTGGGATTCTATCCAAGGCATACTTGTAGATCACCCTTACTCTTTCAAACTGAAAATATTAAACACCATTTGAGTAACACCTACAAAGCACCTCCTGTCTTCTCCCACTATCACTCAATGAGCTTTTGGCAGTATTTAATAGTATTTAAGAATCATAGAATATCTCAGCATAAATTACTTGAGACAGAACTACCACAGATCTCCCTGATAAGTAAACTTGGGGCAGGGAGAGGAAATATCTGTCAATATTAAAACCCACCACTGTTCATTCATTTACAGGGTTTGGAATATTTAGGATATATTCAAGAGGTTGTAGGTTTGGGTTCACAGAATACTTTCAATTCCTGAATGGCCTGGGCACTTTAAAGAAAACACCTGGGAAAAGCATGGCTCCTTCAGTTTTTGTCATGCAGGCCTACAACCTCCAACAAACTTACAAGTCTGAGGATATGTATTTCATCCAATGATACTGTTTTCAGGCTTGGCAGATTTGGTGCCCATCTTTCTTAGAACATATTTCCTTGATGTCACCAAAAGGTAAATAGAAACTAAGTAAAAAATTGCCTCTTTAATTCAGACTACAACAGCAGTATGTCACAAGGTGCTGAAAAATGAAAGTATTGCAGTGAATGTTAAGTGGCCTTATGTTTGATATTCAAGAAGGAATCTCATGGGGGTGGTTGGCATTAGTGTGATATATTATCAAGGTCTTACTTCTTTCTGGTTCTCCTCAAATTTTGCGAAAGCCACATATAAGTTCTCATCCATATGCTCTTCTCCAAAGAAATCCACTGCCCTCTCATATACCTTCCTTGCGTGAGCAAAGTAGCTGTGCTTCTCTTCAAAGCGGGCATACTTGATCCAGTTCTTAACATCAGGATGCACAATCACAAGTAGAGCTATGTTAAAGAAACAGTGGTGGTTGAATTGACATTTCAAATTGCATTCTTCCCAGTGACTGCAGGGTCATAGACTACATGGAACAACTCCCAAGGATGGCATATGCAAAAAAATCCAACTGGGAAGAGGCCACAAAACAGCTCGAAGCACGTAACAGCTTTGTGCCTTCCTGAGAACTTGAAGAAAGTTTAGAAAGGGATAAAAATCAGGCAAGGGTCAGGGAGGAGTTTAAAGAGGAGGAATCTGAAACACATGATGACTGCAAAGCTGTAAGCATGAGTGCTGTTAAATACACACTACTGTGGCAGGATGTGCATTTGCTGAATGACTTTGGAAAGCATACACTAAACACTTTAAAGACCTACTGCTGGCTCTCGGCATGGTGGCCTACTCCCAACATGCCACAGTAAAAAGAAGCACAGGGACATAGCTGGAGATAGAATAAATAAAGAAATGAAAGATGCAGGCCTCAACTTGGACAGTGCTTCAGTACACTAAAAAGGATATATCTCTCATAAATGGTACGTGCCCTGTCCACCTCCTTGTATCTGAGCTCGAAGTTAATGTAGGAATGCCAAGCTTGCTCCTCTGGCTGCCACTCCATCCAGCGTTCAAACACCTGACGTGACCCAGCAATGTTCCCCAACATCTCTTCCATGTACGTATACTTATACCTTAGAAAACAAGATCCAGTTTTTACAATGACACAATAAACACAAATTACAAGGATGTTGTTACTGCTTGGTAAGAGCATTACTGAGATCTCTTCACCTATTTCCCACCTGCACCACAGAAATGCCTACAGACACTGTTGTGATTGGCAGAATGCAGGCACATGAACATCCTCTCTCCCAATGCTCTTACTAGTTGAAAAGTACAAAACCATTCCAAAATTTAAGCCTTCCTGTTTTCTTCACACAAGCCTGAAGACTTGCAGAAACAGAAGCCAATGCACTGCTGCATGATACCAAACCAGAAATGTGATCCTGACTCTCTGGGGCTGGAAACAACGCTCTGCTCTCTGCAAACGTACCAGAACTGGTTCACCCTGGGGAGGGTGGTGATGGCTCGGTCCCAGATGTTTCGGGCATGATTAACCTGGCGGTTCTTCATCTCCATCTCTGCATACTTCAGCCAGAGTGTGACATTTCTGTAGTCTACATCTAAAGCACGCTCGTAAATGGAACGGGCTCTGGAAAGCAAAGGAAAGTAAGCTGTGTCTGGAATGTGCCTCCAAGACTTTGATGCTGTTTGGCACTATGTGTTTTAAAAGCTTTGTAAGAGATGTCTGAAGCTGTATCATAATTACCTCTGTATTTCTTTCAGGCTTTCCTCCCATTGTGCATACTTTATCCAGTTACTGATAACAGTCCTGTTTTTCCTTATGTTATCTTCAAAAGTCTGAGAAGAAAATTATTTAAGTAAGAAATCCCTCTGTGCAGACCAATCTTGTTATAAATGGCTCATGGAATATTACTGCAATTACTGGAATTAATTCCAAATGTCTTACACCCATACAGTTGCAGTAACAGATCATTCTCAATACACTTCCTAAAAATTGTGTAACAGAAGCTCAAAGTATAAATACTGATGGAATAACAACAAAAGTTTTTTTGCCCTTTTTTAAAAAAAAAAATCTCCTGGTTAATGATTCTACAGCAACATTATGTGGACAGATGTAATCCAGTTATTGCAGACAATCCTGAATATACTTGGATACTTCAGCACAAGTTTGTTCACTCTGACCTGTATGTATCACTACTCTGAATTTTTCTTTAGAGCAGGATGCCTTATTCCCCAGATTTAATATGTGCCAGACAAATTTCACTGTCAGTGGAACAGCGAGGGCACCTTCAGTCCTTTGCTTGGCTACTGTCAGGATCAATGCTATTGGTGTTTAACATGGTGTAACACAGTTAACGTGCTGGCTGTTACAGCCATTCAGGACATGTAAAAAAGTACCATCAGACACTGTTTCTGCTGTGCTGTGATGCTGATCACTGGCTCTGGCTGCTCTCCATGTGCCCAAGGGAGGTACACCTGTGTCCAGCACAGCAAGACCTGACAAATTCACGAGGCGCCCTACCCACTGCGGTAAAGAGGTAACAACCAGCCACTCAGGGCTGAGCACAGCGGTGCTGGGCCAGGCCATCACAGTCCCCAGCTCTGAACACACGTGTGTGCTTCAGGGAACGACAGCCCTGGTTCATGCTGTCTACATCGATATGTTTCCAATACTCAGCAATTTCTTTACAGTTCCCTATAAGGGATATGCTTGCTTTGATGATCCAGAACAGCCCTTATCAAAGAAAAAAGCAGAACAAAGCCGTAGAAAAGTCTGCGTAAGTAAAGCAATCCTTTCACATAAAGCAGAAAAGATGATCCCTAAAATTTCTTATGCCAAATGGTCAAGTTTCAAGACAATTATCAAACATAATCACAATTAGTGCAGACAGCTGTGGACGAATACTGTAATTGTACAGCACAGCAACAGCACTTGCAAACACAGTAAAAGAGACTGTCTCTTGTTTAAGTTAGAGCACAGTAGAAGTTTTAGGGCTTTATGTATGCATCAAAATTAGGGATTTTTCCTTTACCTTCCTTTTCCGGAGTTTATAGTCATTTAGCTCCTCAACATCTGTGATCTTCTGTTGGGGAGGTGGTGGGAGAAGCTCGAGTTCTCTCTCTTTCGCTTCTCTTAGAAGCTGTTCTGCTGTGATCTGAACTTCCGCAGGCGCTTTATTTTTCACCTGTGGAGTGAGAGCCCTCGAGTCGCGTTTTCTTCCAATGGAAAACTCGCGTTTCCCCCGCTCAGACCCATTAACCCACTCCGGAGGGTGCCTGCGCTCCGTGTGTGCCGAAGACAGATCCGACATCCCGCGCCTTCCGAGCGCGGCAAGGCCCTAAGCGCCAGCCCGAGTCCCTGCCTGGGGCATGGCGGGAGGCGAGGTTTCCCGAGGCCGCGGCGAGGGGCGGCCATGGGGACCAGCGAGCGGCTCACCCGCCTCCCGAAGGCCGCAGGAGCTGCGGATCCGAGACGCCCAGCGAGGGTAGGCCCCGACCGCCCTCCGCTCCCGTGCCCGTGCCCGTGCCCGCCCCTCCGGCAGCGAGCCCTCCGCCTCCCCCCGCGCACCTTCGCCACTTTGGGGATCCGCTGCTTCCCGGCCGCCGTAGACGCCATCTTGCCGCCTCTCCGTGCTAACCTCACCCCGTCACCCCTGACCTCACGCAGCGTCGTTGCCGGGGTAACGGCGGCGCGTCCCGACGCGGCTGTGAGGTGGAGAGTGGGGAGGCAGGCAGGCGAGCGTTAGTCAGTAGTCAGGCACTTAGTCAGTCAGTCAGTCAGTAGTCAGTCAGTCAGCAGTCAGGCAGTCAGCCGGTCAGGCGTCGTCAGGCGTCGTCTCTCCATTCCTCAGTCGGGCCGTGGGCTGCCCCAGCGCCGGGACAGGGAGTCGGCTCGGTAGCGGGAGGCAGGTGAGAGCACGCTCAGCTCGCAGCCCCGCAATGCAGAGCGCGCCCCCTGGCGGCGCGGCGGCTCGCGGAGCTCAGAGAGCCGTTACCGGATGTGGCGGGTGCGCGCTGGGGTGTGGGCTGGGGGGAGTGTGGTTTAGCAGCGGCCGCTGAGGCGCTCACGGGGGGTCAGTTGGTGTGCTTCAGGTCAGAGACTGACAGAGCACGCTACAGGAGTCCCGCCTCGCTTTAAGAGTGTTTGTGCAGGGGTCAGAGCTGGTCCGGAACAGGAACGGTTCCTTTCCTGCTGGTTCAGCCACGGCCCGTCTGTGGTTTGCTGCTTCCGTAGTAGAAACACAGGAGTTGCTGTAGGAAGAGTCCATTTTCTCACGGAAACGGTACATTCTTAACGTGTGAATGCTGTTTCTGGTTGCATTAGTGTTGAGGGCCTTTAAGAGGAGCTAGTGGAGAAGGGGTGAGATTTTCTCGATGAAGTTGAAAAACCGAACATAGAAATGTGGCAAACTTCTCCTCCCTTGGGGTAATTTTACTGCTTGACCACAGTTTGTGAATGACAATTTAAAATTCTCATTTATTTTGATACATGCAGTTGGTATTAATAAAAAACATTTTACTAATGGCTGTTTACTAATGATTTACTAAAGTATTTTAGTAGTCTCCCACCTTGCAGTTACTGAATTAAATGCAAAAAGGAATTAATTTGGCCGTTGTCTTTGCTCATTTTAAGAATCACCTGTCATTTAGCCGTGGGGGTGTCTGCCTTCCACTCCACAGAGAAAAAAGATACACGTATCTCTCTCTATATACACCTTAGTACTGCAGATGTTTGAGAAGCTTGTTACACAAGCTAGTATAGGGGTTTTATCTCGTAGATATTATTGCTGTACTCAGTAACAAGTACACTCTTATGCCCAGCTTGTTCGTTCTACATCACTACAACTCTGCTGAGTGCAAACATTAAAACCTGCAGAGGATGTTTTGCCTCAGGTTGGTTCTGGAACCTCTTTGCAAATGTTTGTGGCGTGACTGAGACCTGTGCTGTCACCTGTAACAGTGTCTTGGATGCAGGAGAAAGATGGAGATGTACATGCAACTCTCTCTGGATTTAAAAAGCATGAAATTCAGGATTGTCCCATTTGAGCTGGGATCTGTGGGGCCTAATACCTGGGGTGACTGTTAGCAATGGCTGTTGTGTTTGGTAGATTGGTAAAAGTGCCCTGCTAGTGTAGGTACGTTGGTTATTTAGACTTCTTTTGAGCTAGTAATGCTGTATTTTGCACAAGTCTATTTAGAAATTGCACTAAGCTGTTGTGTTGGTCAGTGTGGGTTTTACATGCCCAATTCTCAATTATATCACAGCAGGCTATACTACAGTGTCACAACACAGATGAAAGATGACTGAGCTGTTAGTCAATAGTCATTGGTGGGCTGTTGCCCCTCTACGTTCCAAAATTGCCAGGTCAGTAAATCACATGGACCTGGCAAATGGTGTGAGTGTGGAACCACAACGTTTTTCTTGTGGCAGGAACGCTGCAGATCTTTCAATTCCTCCTGAAATTTAAGCATTGCTGTTGACACAGACAGAAATTAAAGGTGCTGTTTTGTACACAATACATTTAACTCACCTGAAACTGCTGTTTAATGTCACCAGGATGTCCTTACCCTGGTTGTTTGCAGCTGATCCTCCCAACCCTGTGGACTTACAGCTAGTAAATTTGAAATTATTAATGATGGGCACTGTTTTGATAGGCAGCATGCAAATGCCTATAAATGAACAAATACAAAAGCATTTTGTAGCCTATTAAAGACGTTTATTTCCTGTGTAGCATGTACAATGCACACAGTAGGAGTGATGATTGCCTGCTCTATTTCTACATGTGCACTGTTGGCATGCTCTATGTCTATGAAGGCAGTATGGATTTATATTGAGGTGTATGGGAATCCGCTTGAATTGTGCTGCTTCAGTTTCTTTGTAAGGATCAGTTGAACTGCACTGCACAGTGGATTGCAGTGGGATCTGCCAGAGCAGCAATGTGTTCTTTTTTGTTGCAGCCTGCAAGATGACTACAGAAACGTCTTCCAGAGGAGACATAGGAGTGATCAGTGCCAGAAGAACAGATTCACGTGATGTGCCAGATATTATTGGCCTCTTCAGCAATACTACAGATGTCCTTTTTGGAAGAATTGATGTTGTGTACCTGTTGTAAGTAACAGTATTTAAGGGACATTATATTGCCCTTCTTGCAAGAAACGTCAAAAAATTGTGTTAGATGACAGAAACCATTATGAGCCTTTGCATGGTGTGGCTTTTTATGCTAGTCAAAAAAAGGGACAGAAAATCTGCTTCCATGTCTTCTCTGCCTCACACATGCGTGACTGTGCAAACTTGGTACGCTGCTGCAGCGTGGTGCAGCATGACTCAATGCTAGCTTCCTTTTTACACAAGTTCAGGAGAAATACTTCTGAGTGGTACCTGATGAAACCATCAGGTTGCAATGTCTGCTGTCTGCTGCATCTAACAGAATCTTTTTGCCTTTGGAGGGTGACAGAAGTAGAGAGGCTGAGGGGTTTAATCACTGTGTCCCATGACCATTCTCTTTTCTTTTCCTGTGTTTGTTGAAATATTTTCCATCTCCTCCAGTTACCACTTAATGTAAGGTACTGGTTATTTTTTGCCTCTAACTTGGGAGACAGCCTCTATCTGCCATAAAATATGTTTCAAGGTGTCTCATCTTTTTATGCCTCCAGGATACCCAACATATTCTGTGTGTTTAGGCACCTGTAACCTGTAGCTGCTTGCATGACAGAAATGGGTGATTGTAGAGGTCCTCTGTTACGATATTTTCACCACTGGAGACAGTGATGGACCCTCTGTGCTTCATCTTTCTGTGCAGTAATGAACAGCAGAGATGGTCTGTGTGAAATGCTGATGGGTCACTGAGGGTTAATGGCAACCGTCTCAGATCCCTGCTATCTGAGTGACAGACAAATGAAGACATACAAAAAAGAGGGAGCATTTCCATTTTGTGTGTCAAATTCATAGTAATTGAGGGTTTGAAAAAATGTAATATTTCATCATAGTAATGAATTGTTATAATGCCAGAATACACAAAATAAATATTTAGAATTGATGATTTGGAATCAGGTTGGGATGTGGGTAATGAAGTTTTATTGAGGTCTGATCCTGGGAGCACTTTTGAAAGCGGTTAGTTTTGTGATTCTAACAGGCTGAATTAATAGTCACTTTTCTCAGTATAGTTTCTTCAGCTTCTGCAAAATTAAATTGTTTTTACAGAGAAAAAGCAAACCTGGCTTTGACCCTCTGCAATGAGAAAAATGGGCCTATAGCCCATGCTGTCTTTCTGGACTATCCAAATTGGAATATCACTGATCAGTCTGATTGGGAATCATTTCTACATGAAAACTACATTAGCAATAGCTGCACTGTAAGTAAATTGTGTGATTTTAGTTGAGCTTTCATTTAAGGTAATGGTATCTAAAATCTATATTGGGTATATATGAGGCATTTAGGCTGAAGGTGATCATGAGATTACTTACTAAACCCTCAGGTGCTCAGAAGCCCATGAGTCTTTTTGTCACTAGGGTATACTGAAGGTAACTACAAGGATGGCTGTTGGGGAAGACAAGTCTTTTATTTGCCATACATATGCAGAACATGAGTGCCAAACTAGCACTGAGAGCAGTGTGAATCATAGCTGCCACCAGTATTTTTCATGCAAAAACTACTGGTGTTATCTAACAGA
>JBCJKH010060478.1:35046-68165 GCA_039877255.1 Loriculus beryllinus | reverse complement strand
CACGCTCCTTTTGATGCAGCCCAGGATACGGTTGCTTTCTGGGCTGCAAGCACACACTGAAGCCGGCTCATGTTCATCTTCTCATTGACCACCACCCCCAAGTCCTTCTCCACAGGGCTGCTCTGAATCTCAATACTTGTTTACTTATACCCTCCTGCTGTTTTGCTAAGATACTCACAAAGCACTCCTCTCAAGATACATTAAGTATAGCAGCATGTTGTTTGTTTTATAACCTGGGAGAAAGCATAACAATACAGCTTCTCACTAGGGTGCACACAATCTACAAATTGAGTAAAAGAAAGCAAACTGATTCTCAGAACACGGAGCTTCTGAGTAATCAGAATTGCAGATGCTTGACTGAATGTTAAAACTCCTCACCAACCATCTGACCTTGTCCTGTTGTATTACTGGAGGTGTTTTCTCAGAGCTGGATGTACTCTGGGGGAGAAAGTTGAAGAAAATACTGGAAAATCCATGCTCTGTGGGCTAGAACAGTGTGCCATTTTTGTGGTACAAGGTTTCCGCTGAGAAAACAAATGCCAATCCCAAAGGCCCATCGTTTTATACAAATACATTTACATTTCTAAATCTTACACAAAAGAGCAAAAAGAATTGAAGCATTTAATGTGACTGAATCAGAACCTTGAGTTTAATTTCAGCAAGAAAATTAACAAAGATAAATTCCCCTTCCCCTGAAGGCAGCTGTGAGCACTGTGTAACTCGTACAGAGAACAGCCGAACAATGATCTTGTTAAACCTCTAGCTGCTGCCCCTCACATCCCCTGCATTTTAGTGTTGAGATTAAACAGGTCCCATACTAGGGAGACCAAGGAGAAATTCCCCCAGGTGACAAGAAGTGGTAATGATGAATTATTAGAGACTGAAGCAAGGTCACTGCACTGAAAAGAAGTTTGGATTCAGCTGCCTTATCTGTCTGGAATGAAGGCTGAAGAAGCCAATTTGTTCCTCGTGCCTCTGATAAACGGTCTTCCCACACACTTCTATTCAAGACAAGGCAGGGAAAATCCCTGCAGCCTTGCAGGATTGCTTCCTGTTTCTTTCCCCACTGAATGCACCCATGTGGCATTGAAAATGGATTGTACCTGAGCAAGATGCTGCCGTTGCTTAGTGTCTGTAAAGTTCAGGAGAAACCCCAGCTCCCTTTCATCTCTCTTAGCCAGGACACTGAGTGAGCGAGCTGCTGCTGTCACGTTCCTCCTCTTCAGCTGCAGCACCGCCAGCCTTGCACTAGCAAAGTCATCCGCAAGAGAGCAGCCAAATGCTTCCTGGAGGTGTTTGAGGGCCTCTTCATGCCTTCCTGGGGGTGAACATCAGTACAAGCTATATAACCCATCCCATGTGGAGAGAGAGGCAGCAAGAAAACTTACTAAAGCAGGATTTAAGTAGCCTGTCCACTGTCCACACCCAAGAGTATTAATTACTTCATACCCTTTCCCAAAACATTTGCAAACTTCTCTTGAAAAGTACTCTACAGCAGTACTTTTGCCATTTAACACTGGCTTTCTTTCATTCCTCTGCTCAGAGCGGCAGTGTGAAAGAATTGGAACTTACCATTTGCAATTAAAACATCTGTGTAGAAGATGTGATATGGTCCACCCCTGCCAATTTTAATGAGTGGTTTTGCAAGCATGAGAAGATCCCTGAGGGTTTCTTCTTTTGAAAGGTCTTTAGTAGCAACAAGCTCAGTTAACACAGCCCTGCCATGCTGAAGGAGCCACTGAGTGATCAAACCTTGGGCTTCGTGCTTTAAAGCCAGGATTGCTGGGATCACAGCTCCTGCCTCCACCTTCAGTGCTGAGATCAAATCTTGCACTGCTTCCTGTGTGAAAACAAGGCCAAAAAATTAAACGGCACAATAACTATGAATTGATAATTTTTTCTTTTAGGCCTTTTCAGTTCTTTGCTGTCCCACAAGTCATCTGCACACCTGTGGAAGCTCTTTGCTCTTCTCTGTCCTTGTGATGCATTGTTTTAATTTGCAAAGCTGATATAAGAGCATAAGGACAGGTTCGAATGACTAGTTGCAGTGTTTTGAACTCAGATTATCATTGAAAAAACATTTTAGAGCAACAAGGAGGAGATGCTGTGAATGAGTAAGTGTAGGATTTGGGCCAGCCAGGATAAACCAGCACAAATCCACACAACCAGTGGTGTGATATGCAGATAAGGCTATTGACCATATTAGAAGCAGATAAACCACGCAGACATCTGACATAATTTCGAGGCAATGATATACTATAATCTCCAAAGTCCACTGTAAACCTAATTGTACACATAAGCTTTCATAGATGATGGAGAGGAACTCACTGAACCTTGAAACTGTTCTTTCTTTCTCCTCTTGTTGTTGCTACATTTCATCTAATGCAACATCATGTCCTGAAAATGTAATATCAAATAAAAGGGAGAGTTTGCTGCATTGCAAATCAATGCATGGTAGAGCCAGTAAGAGCTATGATTAAGGTTTTGTTTTCCTCTCTCTAGACTTTGGAAAGCAAATCAATAAGGTCAGGTGGACTACTGATATACCAGCCAAAGCAAGAGCCTTTCACTGCCCAAGGTCTCTGGTAAACTCATTTGATTTCAGTGAGTCCATGAAAAACCTGGGGTACCTTACACTAATACTGCTTAATACCACCACCAAATCAATGATAATACCTTCTGCTGCTTCAGCGCAAGGTAGATGAATCCTCGTCCACTCAGAGCTTGCACATTCCTAGGGTCCTCCTTTAGGATAGCATTGAAATCAAAAATGGCAGTTTTCTTCTGACCAAGGTGCCCATAGCATCGAGCTCTGATGAGAAGGCAATCTTCAGCATAGCCCCCTGGAGAACAGAAATGCAGCCATGCTTACTTGGAGCGTGTGACTACTATAAACCCCACTGAAGGGCCTCAAAGTGGCCAAGTGCAAATGATGTGGTGGACCTTCATGTTGTGTTGTGGTGACTGCAGGAGGGAAAAGTAAATACTTTATTCAGAGCTGTGGTGGAATAAGAGATGTGTGCTGTGTGGAGGCAGATGTGCCCTGGTAAGGAACTGCAGTCCGCAGATGTGACAGGAAGAAGCATAAGGAGACTGCTGGAGAGGATATCCAAGGATATTCAGATGAAGTTGTAGGAAAACGCCACTTTGCTTGATGAAGTATATGAGAGTACTTAAGTGATGGTTTCCTTTGTTTCTGTTGCCAGTGGAATTGCTAATGCATACTCCAACTGTAACTGTCCTACTATGACTCTCTCTAACTTTCCAGACAGGAACTATCCTGTGCCAGGCATGCCAGAAACACAGACCCCACTTCAAAGAGTCTTCAGGCTAGTTAAACATGCCAAAAGAACATTGTAATAAAAAGCTGCATGAGTGGAAAAGGTAACAGAATGAAAATCACAAAATCACATTGCTCAGCTAGCTCAAAAGCTTCCTGGTTTCTAATAAAAACACATACATATGTCCATCAACACTCCCTCCTCAAATATCCATGACTGCTTTTCTGATTGCCTCTTGTCTCAGCAAGAGTGGGATGCCTCAGGAACAGCCAATGGAAGCAAAAGGAGTGGTTTGCAGTTACTAAACGCTCAAACTTTCCATGCAGGCCAGTGGTTTTCTGCCTCCTCTGGCATACCAAGGCTCAGCTAGCTGACAGTGCAAAGAATTCCTTGTTTGCCACTTGTCAATCAAACTACTGCTGTGAATTTTTGAGGTCTGCAAAACTTTGTCTTTTGCAATTCTGCCATAAGGTCTTCCAGGTATTTTTAGGGGACCTCTAAAAGACAATGCTGTAATTGCGGCTCTGGAAAGCAGCAAAAGGAAAATGAGGGAGTGTTTTCATATCTGCGCATCTACTCCTCCAACACACCTTTCTCCAAGACATCATTAATGTGAAACAACTGGAGACAACTTACCAATGGCATGACCATCACCTCAGGACCTGAGCTGGATTAGGATCCAACTAGTTAGAAGGAACCCTTGGGGATTTTGTTAGGATGGCATAGGAACAGCACAAATGAGAGAAGAAAGCATCTGCTCTAGCAGGTGGGGAGTGGATAAGCTGGAATGCCTGGGCTGTGAAATGGAACTAGCTCAAAGCAATTAACAGGGTTTATTTTTTTTTCAATTTTCATAAACCAATCTCTCTTTCTTCTCAATGCTGTTGTCATAATATTTGCTTGGAGTGAGAGGCACATTTCCATATGAATATGGTTTTACTTGGAACATGCCAGGCGCATTTTCATGTTAGCCTGATCTTGCTTCTTAGGAAAAGCTAGGATAATGATGCATGATGTTGGAACAAGAAGGCAGGTTGTTTGCTGCAGTGGCTGCTCATTCACGTGGAACAGGAGGTACCACACACATTTCATTGTTAGGAAGGTGTTCAGGGGACAAAATTCTCCTCTCATTTATCACCAGTTTGGCTTTGATCTCCTTAGGAAACAATTATACTATATTTTCAAAGAAGCTTTAATCTCCTTCTAGATCAGGTTTCATTTTCTGGGGCAACTTTTCAAAGTTATAGTAGTGCAACCTAGCAGCTGGACAGCAG
This sequence comes from Loriculus beryllinus, assembly GCA_039877255.1. Taxonomy (NCBI): domain Eukaryota; kingdom Metazoa; phylum Chordata; class Aves; order Psittaciformes; family Psittacidae; genus Loriculus; species Loriculus beryllinus. The sequence continues at coordinate 63,610 of JBCJKH010060478.1, read as the reverse complement.
GATCTTGACATTACTCAGTCATCTGTGTGCAGTCACTTACTGCAAAATCAAGTTCCATAGAAGGAATAATAATTCTGTAGTAATTTCTTGAGACTTCCCTTTATTTTGAGTATGTATCTGTTGCTGTGATAAACAGCCTCCCTACATTAAGTACAGAAGAATCCCTCTGCCAATCTGCTTTTCCTTGACCAACAGAAGAACACCATTACACTACTTATCTTAAAAGGGTCTTTTTAAAACCACAGTAAAGAAGGAAAGCATGGGACATAAAATAGCTCTGGGAGGACATGTAGTAAAGTGTACAGAAGACATACATTGTGTTTCCTATCAGTATTTTGATAACCCTACCCGAAGCAATGATGGCAAAGGAAAGGTAGGCAATAGCCTCTTTGAGGTCAGCATCCTCCTGTTTGTTCTTCAGGATGGTCAGTGCTCTGAAATGGCAGTGAGTCTGCATCAGCTTCCTGTCTTCATCTTTGAAAATGTCCATGATTGGCAGGAGGCAGGAGGTATCTCCTATTCTGATCACTTTCTTCAGCAGCTTAACAAAGGAAGAGGAGAAGGCAGAAGAGAATGATTGGCATGAAAGGAGAAATGAAGATGTGCTAAAGCTGGAAATATTACTGTCTAGTGAGACAAGTATGCTTTTACCCAGTGCTTCCCCACCTTTCACTGGGGCTTCAGCCAGCCAAGGACTGTGAATCTCTTTTACTTAACTTCTCAGCTGGCCCCACTGTAAATGCATGTTGGAGAAAAGACTAATTCTTATCTTCTCCCACCACCACTGCAGTTGTGGAAATCATTCTGGGAAAATACAGAATGCTACCTTGCTTACCTAGGGCAGCGTTAGCTCCTTTTATAAATACACCTGAACCACAGGAGGCTTGCCCCAAAGAGAGACAGTTTCTGTGGAACAGAGGCATTTCAGTGACCCCTTTTGGCTGTAAAATTGAAACTGGTGAATTTAGGACTGCTATTGGGAATGTGGAAAAAGTGTGAAAAGAATCTTGCCTGACATATGTTATCTTTGTCTCCATTCACTAGAGTGAAAATCACTCAGCATTTTCTTACTAGATTTCCTAAAGAGAGGAATCAACAGTAAAGCAGATGTGCTTAGCAGGTTCTCAGTATTCAAATCTGAGGCAGGCCAAGAACAAAGTTATCTTGATGCACCAGACACATGCACTGAACTGATTATTTTTATCAACAGAGACAAGTGTTTGGGTGCTGACAGGTAGGGGCACAAAAACATTCGGAAGACAAATTTTCAGTGACAGATGTTCCAGCTAGAACTTGTAGCAGGAGCTGCAGACAAGAATGCAGCTTCCAGGGGCAATGTATGGACTCTAATAAAGTCATTACATCCATTTACAGCCTTCCCAAGGGCAGAAAATTGTACAGAACGCTTATTTTCCATAGGGAGTAGGGAAGTGATGACAGGAAAACCTCTGTGCCAGAATGGATATGGAATTTTAAAAAATGCAATAGTTCCCTCTGATGGCAGAACCCGGTAATTCAGCTCTGCAATCCTTGGGCGGAATCTTTCATGGTTGGAAGTGGCATTAGCCACTAAAGAAAGAAAACTGCAGACTGGTATTCGAGCTTCTGGTTCTGTTTCTTTCTCCTCCCCGCCTCTATAATGCTCCATTAGGATAATCAGTCAGGGAGTAGTTCTGCCTTCTTTTCTCTAGGGGAAAATTACCAATCCCATCAATATTGTCACCAGGGGCAGGATGCTTAGTCATGCTCTGCCTAAAGTCTCTGACGAGAAGTGCCATTAAATAGCATATGATAAATGGGCTGTATTTAGCTAGGAGTCCTGTGTGGCCTGTGCTACAGACAGAAAGTTCTTACATACGTGGCCTGTATTTAGATCTTAAAGGTTCTGCCAGACGTTGAACCTCACCTTCAAGTTTCACTGTGTCAACAGCCCTCACTGTTGCTATTCATGAAGTTTGCTTCTAAAAGCAAACTGCTCAGTTTTAAGATGGAAATGCACACGAACCACCGAGCATGATAACGTAATAAGTAATTTCATTGCAGTTTGGGTAAAAGCAGTATCAAGTCAGGTCAAATGCAGCTATTTCCTGTCCTGTTGAAAGACCTCTGCCCAGTCCACCAACATTCCTGAAAAATGATTCAAGCACATTTTGGGGTAGGTACAGCTCCTGGAAAATGCATCACAGGTTGTGTGGTGCACAACACTCACCACAGGTGGGTGGGTTCCAACTCTACAGCATGTGATGAGGTGGCCTCACAGTGCAATTTGTACCTGAAGCCTCACAGCTGTCATGTAACACTGAGGAGCAGGAGGCAAGCAGAGCATTGTGCTGGGAAACTGAAAGCCCTTGGAACACACTGTGGCAAGAGTACATCTCTAAAGTGATCCCTCTTAAGTTCTACCATGCATCTGACCCTCTTTCCTGCTCACTCATCACTCTGTCATGCTCTCTGCTAGTCAGGAGCTCCTTACCTGGTTGCCGTCATACATGAAACCTTTCTTCAATTGCAGAAGCGCGAGTCTAGCCAGGATGGGAGACCGCTGTGGATTTCTGGAGAGTGCTACCAAGAGGAGCTTGTGAGCTTCTTCTGCATGGCCCATCTGGTACAGGGCATCAGCACAAAGGATCTGTGATGCTTCATCAGAAGTGTCCAGCTCCACCAAGAGAGAAGCCAGCTGGTAAACCCCAGGGGCATCTCTGGAGGAAAAAACAAAAGAAAAAAAAGGGAAAGACCACCTTCAAGGAAAAAACTACTTTCAAAAACTCAAGCTGTAATGGATTTAGCTGGAATAGTTCTGTGTTCCCATCTCAGATCTCCCAGCCTTAAATATGACATTCATACAGTTAGCATTGAAAAAACCATTTGGATTGCCAGCACCAAGTATGTGCACAGTAGCACCTCAGCTCTGTCTTGGAAGGACACTTTCTAGGGGCTTAGTACTTCATGGCTCACCAAATCCTTCAGTTCAGAGCTGAGAGCGACCAACAAACTTGTTTTATTATGGGTTTAGGTATAACTCTGAAGGAGAAATCTGTCATATTCCCACCAGAATTTCACACTTTCCTAAGCTAAGGCCAGTTGGTGTATTGTGGATTAGCTTCCATGGAAAGACTGAGCTGATTTGGCTATGTGGATCCTATCACAATATTTTGCTGCAATAACCATACCCATGTCATTTTATTTCAACCTGTTATGTTAATTAGGAACTTTAAAAGGGTCGGTATCCTGTTCACAGCTGAAGCAGGTACTCTCTCTATGACGCAAGTTGCTCTCTTTCTGTTAAGAATCTACACAGTCCTGTTCCTTTTTCTGCCCACACGCTTAACTACTTCCTGAGTACCTCTTCATCTGGAGCATCTTCTGTCCTTCCTCTTGGAGGACTTTCAGCAGCAGTCCTCTTTGGTTCCATGGCACATAGGACTTGATTGTGAAGATGGTTTCCTCCAGCTTTAACTGACAAGCTGTGATGTAATCCAAGGCTGTCAAGTAATTGCTGCCACCAGAAATCCGGGTAAGTCCACGCCCACATAAGGCTTTAATACAGCTGTTTGGATGTGGGGAATCGTGTTCAATGACCCTCTGAAAGTCCTGCAGGGCTTGCTGATGGTCCTGGGTGTGGAGGGAGCAGAATCCTCGCAATGCTAAGAGGGTATTGTAGTAAGTTTTCTGCTCTGCTGCCCAGAGGTGGTCACAGATATCCCGGGCAGTCCCGATGTGTCCATGCAGGAGATGGCAGTCTGCTAGCCGAACACTGAGTTCACGTTTGGAGCCTGGGGAGATCTGGAGGAGGAACTGGATTGTCTGGATGACAGAAGGGAGCAGTTCAGTACCATGATTGCCTCTGAGTTCAGTCTGAGTACGCACAGCCTCCCTGTAGGCTGCAAACTTCACCTCCAGGACAGTTCTAGCCTGCTTTTCTATCCTCTCAGTGTCGTGTGGTGAGAAAAGTTCTTCAAAGTGTTTCATTGCCTGGACAGGCGCTGCTGCAAAGGCTTCTGCTAAATCCTGCACCATTTCTTGCATCCTTCCACCCAAGAAGAAATAAGCAGCAGCCCGTTCCAAGAGCAGACCCAAAGCTTTCTCATCTCTCAGATTATTATCAGATGAGAAGCCCTTGAGGGCCTTGCTGCAAACTGCCACACACTCCTCAAATTTGCTTTTCTTCAAGAGGTAAGCTGCGTGCACCCCACACACCCAAATATCATCCGGTGCCAGTGCAGACAGGAAGTCATAGCAGTTGTCCAGCCACTGGTTCGAGGAACTGCTGCCTGGGCTTTCCTCCTGATATGTTAAGAGATAATTAGAGAAGGCCTGGATGACCCGTGGCAGGTGATCCCTTTGCCTGGTGCACACATAGGCCACTGCCTCAGGCCGATGCATCACAAAGGCTTGGATATAATCCGCAATTCCCTTGCTGACTTGTGTCTCTGACAGCACCCACGCCAGCGCCCTCAGCAGCAGCAGCTCCATTGAGTACTTTGGGTGAGCCTCCAGCAGAGCATTGCATTTACTCACCACCTCCTTTGAGCACCCTTGCCTGAGCAGGGTCTCTAGTTTGTATACTGAGGATACCACATTGTTGGGACTTAGGGTGGAGAGAAAGATGGCTGCAATTCCCGTACTGAGGGAGACAACGGCCAAGTTCTTGCTCTGGATATTGGGAATCTGCTTCCTGCCTTGGCACCACATCTCCAGAGTGGCTATCACTTTCTCCCAGAGGCCTATGCCTAAGGAGTTCACTTTCTGTACCGCCGTGGCGGCACTGCAGCTGAAGGCAGCCATGTAGAAAGCAGTGGCTATCGGTAACTCTTGCTGGGCGAGATGGTGGTCCCCTTCTCTGCAGAGCAGTGCTGCGAGCTCCTGAGCCGACATGTTCTGTGCTTGGATCTTCACCAAGCAGCATCACACCGGCAGTGCGGCTGGGCCTGTAAGACAAAACCAGCAACGTGAGGGGCTATGGGGAAGGTTGGCTTTTGCTTTCTAACTGACATACATAAGCAGGCCTAGGTGCTGTAAAAAGCCAGAGCTCTGTCATTGACAGGCTTACAGGGAAGCAACGCCACAAGAAGGAACACCACAGAGGTTCTTAGTCCACAGCCATGAAACACTGGCTACAAAGCAGGCCCATAACCATGCCAGGGTTCCCAGCACCACTGACTGCCCAGGGTGTACGGCTGGGCCGTGTCCTCCCCGGCTGAGATGTCAGTCTGGGGCGGCGGTGCTGGCGGTGGACACGCAGGACACAGAACACCGCCTCATGCTTTGCCCGCCATTTGCCTTTTCTCCCTCGCCTTCAAGAGGCAGGGAAGGCGGAAGGAAACGTGCTGCGTTGTGCCCCGCGAGCCGGCGGAGGGCGGGGTTGGGTGCAGGGGGCCGCTCCAGCCCGAGCCCTTCATTGGGCGAGGTAAGCCCCGGGTGAGGCGCTGCCACGAAGGACGAAGACCGCAAATACCTGAGCAAGGGCGGCTGCCGGGCGCTGCCGGCGGGGCCGGGCGGAGCCGAGGTCGAGGCGGCCGAGCGGGGCCGGGCCGAGGCCAGGCCGAGGCCAGGACCCAGGCCAGGGCCCAGGCCAGGGCCCAGCGCGGCCTGCTCCCGCCAGAACCTCCTGCGGCGACTCGACGTGAGGCGAAGGCTGAGGTGAAGCGGGGCGAGGCGAGAGCTGAGGTGACGCGACGAGAAGCGAGCTGAGCTGAGAGGAGACGAGGTGAGGCGAGGAGAGGCAGCCGTGAACGGGACGGAGAGCGGGGCCGGGCTCCCTGTTGCTTGGAGACCGCAGACGCTGACGGGCGGGCCGGGCAGGCGCCGCAGGCTCGCGCCGCTCGGGACCCCGCGCCGCCATGCCGCCTGCCTGAGGGCACCGGGCTGACCACCCGTTCGCCGTTGTGCTCCGGGGCGCGGCCCCGCGGAAGGCCCGGCCCCGCTGTCGCACTTCGCGGAGCGGGCGGGGTGTGCTGCTGTGGCTTGGCTTCTCTTTGCCTCCCTTGAGAGCTGGCGGGCGGGAACAGAAACCGTTACCTGAGGAGAAGCGTGCCGAGCCCATGGCCATCGCTGTCGCTATTAAAGTGAATTAGTTACAAAACAGGAAGCTCTGTGGTGAACTCTACGTTTCTAATCTTACTTTTCAAGACTGAAGTATTTTTTAACGGTAGAGCAATTATAGTTTCCAGCTTGCATAGACTGATAATGTTCCTTTAAGCTGCGGCCATTTCTGAGCTTTACCTTTTCTCTTATCCATGTTCTTTGACGTTCAAAAGAGAAAAAAACCCCTCTGATGAATAGAGTTTATTTGACATTTTATTAAGAGTTTGCCCAATTACTTTGATTTTTCACTTTAATTACTCTAATTAGCCGTCAAGATATAATTTAGCATTGCTGTCACATTAGGCCACAGGTGATATTACCAAGAAAGACTTGAGGGCATAAAAAGAAACAGTTCTGAAATAGAAATCCCATTAAAAGGAGCTGTGCTGATCAAACCCGTGTGCCTCTTTGCCCCTCCGCTGAGGCTGGAGCACAGCTTGTGGGAATAGAACCCAGAGACCGGTGCCTTCGGTGGGCTGTGGCCAGGCTGCAGAAATCGTTACCCATGATTTGACTCTGCTGCATGACTGAGTGCTGTGGAAGTCGCTTGCAGTCACGTTTTGCCTTGTAGATACAAAGAATGTGGAGGATGCCAATATCCTTCATCCATCATTTCTAGCACAAAGCGTCCTCCTTTAGTCCAGAGTCCCGTTTGCTCACTGCTGTATGTGTATGGGCTAAGGGACATTGTTACAACCTATGTAGTTGCTCAGAAAGGTAGCAGCAACACAGAGAGTATCTTTTTGATTTAGAATGATATAGTAGGTGGTATGCGTACAGCCAATTTTAAGTTGTACATTAAACTTAAGCTTAGATTAATTTAGGTCCTTAACTTTGATCCTCAAAGGAATAAGCGAAACAGCATTTACAAAAGCTCGATGCTGATGGCAGAACATTTCTGATGGGACTGTGACCTTTCATACCTGAGGTGTCTGCACAGAGCCCAGTGTGAAAACCCGTTAGTCTAAGTAGTAGAAGCAGCAATTTGACAGAGACTCCTGGCAGTTTTCTCCAGCCACCAGACAATTTGCTGTTTGTCCTGTGCTCTGATTTTTAGGATCATAAAAATGTGGTGGTGGGGAATGACAGGACAACTATGGAAATGTTTATCTAAACATTCAATATTAAGTATGCTGCACATTAAATATTAAGTATACTACAGTAGCTCCTCACGATGTCTCTGATTACTGATAAATCTTTGAAGGGAGGTGGGTGAAGAAGGGGTAAACACAACACAAGTGTTTTGCAAAACAGGAGATGTACTGAGATGTGCTGAGAAATCTTGCAGTTATTTCTTTGTTTTAAGGGCTCTCTGTGCCTGCAGTGCATGTAACAATGGCCTCACATCAGGGTTTTTAAATGCTAGGTGTAGTTAGGACATTTGTTGCAGGAAATTTGGCTAAAAAAGAGAATGGAATGAACTTTCTTTGATAGAAAGGAGTGCAGTGGGGTGGGGCATTAGTAACTTAAAAAGTTTAAAACCTTTGATTTACTTGGCTGACTTTCTTCACTCTGAGCTGTACCTGGCTTGGAGAGCAAGCACCAACTTCTGCTCTCATTTAGGCTGATGTAAGCATGCAGGCCAGGGAACGAAGATGGCTTGTATTACATTATCTAGGCTGGGTGACTGAACACCCACAGCATTGAAGTCAAGATGCTCTGGTGATGTGCTAAGCCGCAGGATGAAATTTCATCCCTAGGCATATTTAGTTCCACACCCGCAGTCTGCCAGGAGAGTTAGACTGCCATAACTGTTGTCAGACTGAGTTAGGATATCCTTCTCTCATGAAGGAAAATAGCACCTTTGGCAATGTATCCCCATGACCACAGCTGCTGTTCCTTTGGGTTAGAACAGCAGATTTCAAATGGAGACAAAATGTTTTGTTATTGACAGATCTACTTCCTAACATTGTTTGGTAGGAAAGTGTACATGGAGCATTTCAGGGTATTCGAATTCTCAGTCAGCCTTTTGTGTGCTGTTCTTTATACAGTATGATAGACTGCTGTTTGGTCAAACTTCTGCATGCCAGATAATCGCAGAAGTATAACACGTCCTAGGAAAACTATAAGATGATTAAATCAAAGCTGAAAGAACCAAATTGGTCTCTTTATGCACTGGACTATTTTCATTGGTGCTCACCCAAATGAGAATGATAATGCAAACGATTGCAGGGCTCTTTGTGGACAACAGGATTAAGAAGCACTTGAGAACGATTACAAGAAAAATGTTGTCACTCCATTAGAGAAAGAAATAATCCTTTTGTTTATATTCTTGGGATTAAACCAGTAACAGCAGAAAACACTGAGGTCACCACATACATCCTTTGCTGGCTCAGTTATTGTCTATGATTTAACTGTGGGATTCGGTAATGCAGTCACATGATTTAACCAAGTTCTTTTTTTCTGATATGTTATTTGCCATTTTTATTTATTTAGGATTTAAGCTTTTTTAGCACATCCCCAGAGCTTCTTGACTTGAGTGTTTGACTGTCCTGAAGCAGCTGTAGATGGTGACTGCTGAAATCAGTAGCAGTTGCACCATAATTGGGGAGCACGACTAGCTTCTAAACAGGAAAGCATTTCAACATGTTAAGTGTGGTTTCTCTTGCATCATAACAATTAGCCAGCCAGGCTGACTCTTCAGCTTGCTCAGCATCTTTGTGTCTACTTGGGAAGTCATCAGAATAGGGTCACTTGAACAAAGTCCTCAATATGTGAAGCAAGTGGCAGTCCTGTTCTTTCCCCTCCCCCAGTTACACTCTCTGCTTCCATTCTTCCCAGTGTAAAATGGCCATTATAAAATTTGGTTTTTATGATGCGATTTGCCCTTTTGAGCCAGATAGTGCCTGGTGTGATGGGCTGAATCTTGGAAGGGATCTCTCAGGGGTGCTGTAGCATGAAGAACAACAAACAGTGAGGTATAAAAAATGAAGCTATTACAGTATCTCAGTAGATATGCTGCCAAAACCAGTGTTAACCAGCCCACTTTATTCCTCCTCTCTTAGTATTGAAACTTACTGCTTTTATTTCCTCTTTCCTTTTCAAACAAACAGGGATAAGAAAATGTTGTTAAGGGATAACTTATTTGGTCTCCAACTCATATTGGTTTGAACCAGCCATGGAAACATTAATCACCCAGAAAAATAGCATGGTGAAATGACTTTTCAAAATGTCGTTGGTATAATTATCATCTTGGCCATTACATTAAATGCCACCATTTATAACTGTTATGTTTAAGTATGCAAACAGTAATTAACTTGGTAATGAACTGAGGACCCCTGTGACTCTCTTCCCCCAGCTAATTTGCATGTTAATTATCATTAGCAACCAGGGAAACAAGTTATAAACAGCTTAATTAGCAGCTTAATCATTTTACAGGAAAACGTGCTGCACTTTGATACATGAGCAAGAGTTAGATTAATGAAGTAGATGAGCGTGGCTTTTCCTTGCTGTTCCTGCTGCAGCAGTATGTTTGTGCTTGGGCATTGTGTGGATAACAGATGTGTGCACATGAGTGTGCATGCACTCAGGCTTCAGGTGTCTGTCCTTCCTGGTAGAAGCAGGCATTGCTTCTGCAGAAGGCTCTGTCAGTGTTCTGAAAGAAACAGCCCTTCTCTCATATGTGTGGTGGTACATAGTTATGTTAAATAGACACTAGGATTCAGCATGATCAACCAAACTGCTGTGAGGCATGTTTTATAACGACCCTTGTTTAATCCTGTTGGTTTTAGACGCTCTGCTGTGATTTGATTCCACCTGTAACCCCTGCAGTGTCAGTTGGTCTTATCTTCAAGCAACACAAGCATTCAGGCTCGCTGATGGTGGTGTTAGACCAGGTAGGGCTTTTGTATTTTAGGCTAGACTTAAAGTAGAGGGCTGAGCAGCATTCACTGTGAATGTCTTAAGTGATTCTGGAGTTTATAAGAAAAAAGAATTTGCTTTCTCTTTTTTTTTTGTTGTTTCGTTTTTGGTAAAAAATTTTTTGATGATTTAATGGAAAAATGAGGTACAGTTTGAGGTAGGTTTTTTTTTTTTTTTGTTGGTTGGTTTTTTTTAAAGTTATGCTTCCATTCCCCAATGTGCATGACAATAAATACTATGTAGCTCACCTGCGTTTTGAAGATGGCTTGTTTTTAAGACTTCTTTTTATTACATTTAGGAGTTAAGACTGATTCCAGCTCTCCATTCATTACTACAAAAGACATTAAAATTTTCCTTCCTTTAATCATAATAAGTGGGAGAAGTGCAAATTGTGGTTTATAGTTGGTGGTGCCCAGTATGTCTGATGGCAGGCATGCCATGGAAACGGGCACTCATCTGTGTGGACTTTGGGTTTCTGTGCCTGTTCTGAGATTCCTTGGTGGGTAAGCTATCCAGATGAGGCTCACTCTGTTGCTTATACAATGGATAAAATGTTAGTCTGGGAATTATTCCACATTAGTCTGCCAAGAGCACTTCTCATTTGATCAGGAATCAATCATTTGATGAAAGGCAATAGGAATTTCATCATAACATGAGAATAAATTGTCCAAGGAGGTTGTGGAATGTCAGTCATCAGAGATTTTAGGAATGGGTTAGATAAACATCTGTAAAGGATGGTTTGGGTATTGTTGATCCTGCTCCAGGATAGCAGGGTAGACCCAAAGTCTGAAACCAGACAGTTCTCTTGTGATGTAGCTGCAGAACATCCGTGGTGCTTGATTGGGAGACTTGGAATCTGACAAAACTCATTTCACTGTAGGTTTGATCCAAAATCAGGCTGTATTCCTTATTCCGCAGGAATCTAGGGATTCTCTTCATCATGATGAAGATGCTCATTGTTATGATGTATAAGGGAGTACATTCTTGCACAAAATTAAACTTAAAAGGTGTCATTAATGCATTGGTAATAGTGTCATCCTTCTGCCATGACAAAGCATTACCAGTAGAGGGGACCAGTGCACCGTTTGTGGGGATAGAAATGGTCATCCTTGGGTGATTAGCTTGGGCTAACACAAGCAGGATGCTATGGCCTTGGGAGGCTTCTGAGTTCAGCACACAGATTTTGGATTTTGGGTTGAACCGCTGGCACATCACTGCCCCTTATTAATTCAGTATAGTTCGTAAGGATGGATGAAAGTCTGGAATCTATTCAGGCAGGCTTTGAGTTGCTATACTGGGGAGTGAAGAAGTTCAGTGAACTCTGGAGCTAAGGAGGGTTGTGCCTCTGATTCTAGATGATAGCTGAGTGGGGCCTTATGCTGCAGGAGCAGCTTTCTTTCAAACTGGGACTAGAAATTTAGCCCTTTTCCCTTAAGAAATGTGTCATTTCTGATACTGCAGAACACCTCTGAAGAATGCCCTCTGGAATGCTTCAGGTTTTGTGTTTGTTTGGGTTCTGAAAGTTTGTGCAGCTTTGAACCCAGCTCAGGTCAGCTCTGCTTAGCAAGTGGTACTGTCATTAACTACAGTCAACTGGCCTTGCCTTTGTAAGCATGGTGCTCAGAATTGTCACATACTTCACAAATGCACACACGGAAGATATCTGTTCAGGTGGTTTACTAACTGAGATGATGATGAAGGTTACAGCTCAGAAACTGCAGTCCATGTGAGGTTAGCATGTAGTTTTACCACAGAAAGGGGAATGAATTGTTGCCAGGAGTGCAAGCAAGTCTAAAGTGCCCCAGTCAGCAACACATCTCATCGTGGCTCAAGCAATGGCCCAGTCAGTGAAGCATGGCTGATTTATGCCAGCTGAGGATCCAGACTAGTGTGTCTTATCTCCTCTGCCACTGGCCCCCGTCATTTCCTCGTGAGGGGCACTGCCCTGCGGAATGGCAGCCGGTAAAGAGAGAGCTTCCTGTGCTATGTTCCATAAATTCTTTATCAGCTCATGTAATCAGATAGCATGGCTGGATGTTGATTTTTTTATGGTACCTGGAGCGAATCTCTATATGTTAATTTAAAACCATAAAACTACAGCTTAGGGTTTCGGCATCCTAATTGAAACTTCCCCTTCTTGGAGGAATTAATGCTACAGCGGAATAATAATCATCATAAAAAAGCAAGATGCAGATAAAATGAAAGTGCATTGTTTCAAGTAACCCGTAAATGCCAGGAAAACTCTGACACCTAGTGCCAAGCATGCAGCTGTGCGCAAGGATCACCACTGGATTTACTGCTTTCTTTTACCAGCATCCAGTAGAAGCTGTATAAGGAAATGTGTTATTGTCAGAAAGGTTTAGTCTTAGGTGTGTTTGTTTGAACTGTTCTTACATGAAGAATACACTGTGCTTGGGGATGTAACTTCTGGTCAGCGCTGTTTAATTGTCCCTTTGACATTATGCTTTGCTGCTGTGGTTGACAAAAGAAGTCTTCTAAAGTCTTGTTTGTTAGCCAAGAGTATGTTAGCCATGTGGAGGTAAAGGAAGGTTACAGAGGGTGGGATGCATAGGGACAGAGATGAAATGGGTAGGAACTGGTAGAAGAATCTCACCCATGTGTGCTGAGCAGCATTTGCTTCTGCAGACAGGCTAGGCCTCAAATTGAACAGCAATAGGCTTGAGGTAGGTCCAGGTTCTGTACTTGGATCCCTTCTATAGGTCTGTTATTTCCTCCAGCTCGACTACAACACCAATCCTAGGGTCTTGTCTCCAGAAAGACCATTAGTGCTTAGGCAGGGTATAGGATCTCCTGCCTAGAAGCGAAGCAGAAAGGGTAAGACAGCACCAGCCTGCTGACTAGGCTGTGAACCAAATGCTGTTAACAGATCAAAGGGAAAAACAAATTACAGATTGATAGATGCCTTTAGTTTATAAGTTACTAAGCACCAGGTAACAGGTTAGATTAATATTGTGCCTGGAGGTTTCTTTTTGTTGCTTTTTTCCCTTTTTTTAAAAAATTAGAGAAAACAAAATATTTTTCTAATTAAGTAAATCTACAGTGTTTGCTAATGGGGCCTGTCTGGGTGCTTGTCACAGGGCACAGGGAGAGCTGGAATAATGGTTTTATTTTTTCATTAAATAGAGTTATAGGCAGTTTCTCAAAGCAACTGTGAGTCTAATTGAAAGAAAACCATTTCTTCTTAATTTACTTTCATGGTTCTGGATGATAAAAAAGTGTGTTCCCTGGAAAATTAAATAAAAAGCACAACATGAGGAAGCTTGAAATAATGTTGCTCAGGCACAGGTGGGCAGAGAGACCACAGTAGTTTTCCTGCTAGTTATTAGAGATTTCAGACACTAGTGCTTCCTCTTACTCTCCCAGAGGTGCATTCCTTCTCTCTCAGCCCCCTTCCCAGGCTTCCCCCTTTCCCTTCAAGGGCATCCCCTTGTTTTCCAACTTAGTCATCCACCACATCAACCATGTAAGCTTGACTCTTCCTGAAGGGTTACACTTTCCCTTTCCCTCCATGGGTGACAACAGTCAGATATCAGTGCTTGTTTGTATCCCAAATGATTCCTGACTAGTTCATGCATTGGGATTATCAGGATCAGCAGGAGCAGGTGAGAAGCAAGCAGATTGTGTGGAGAACTGGCTGGAGAACTAACCCTGCCTAGGGCAATGCTAGGTTGTGTTGCCAAAGTACAGAAATCACTATATGTGTGTTTGAGAGAAGTAAAATATGGAATTCAACTTGGAAGGGTGTATGTAGAGCTACTTCAAGAATTATTCTTGATGCAGTGTGGGAAATAAAGCATGTCTGAAAACAAGTGCACAGAGAGAGGGTGTGAAGTTGCAGTCAGAGCAGGGACCTGGGGTACTGAACTCCCATCAGTGCTTTGCAAATGTATTGCTCAGGTGGAAAGTGCACACCAGGGCAGTGGCTTTCCTCTATGAAGCCTTTTAGTTCCAAGCATCAGCCTTAAGCTCATGGGTGCCTCTTTCTGGGCCCTGGCTCCAAGGGTGCCTTGCACAGCTGCCAGCATCTCCCGGTTTGGTTTGATTTCTGTTCTCTCACTGGGGCTGCGGGGCGCAGGTAGGGTTTGAACACATCTTTCTCAGTCCTTAGTAAGCCCCAGGAATATTTAGGCTCTGCGCAGGCACATGAGGGGTTAAGAAAATGGGAACTGATTAATTCCATGGTGAGGGTCCTTATCTGGCTCTGGTGCTGCCTCTGAAATGGACACATCTGGTAGGGTCACAGCATCAAGGAATGGCTGCAGCACTGAGGAAGGGGTCTGTTTCCACTAACAATTTCTGCTACTTCTTACACTAAGTACTTCCTAAAAAAGGCCTGGGATAATGTTTCACTGTGGCTGCTGTTAGATTTATGGGGATAGCATTTGCTCCAGCTCTTGGATTCACTCAGTCCGGGACAAGATTAAAACCAACCCTTCAATTTCCTTTTTTTCTTTAGGAAATTAACTGTGGCTTTTCTGCTAATGAAAGTCCAGAGACACCAGCTTATTCAGGCTCTCTGCTGGCTCTGTGTGTGTTTGATATGTCTTCAAGGTGCACCTGAAGGAAACAAGTTAAGGCAGCAAGGCAGCTATTGACAATTAACACTAAATGCTATTTTCTACCTTTTTTAAATGCCTGTGTGTATAAGGAAGCCAGAGCAGGGCTTGGACTTGTCACTTCAGCATCCTGTTTGAAAACAGAGTAGAAAAAAAGGCAGTGAAAACTTTCCATGAAACAAAATCTATTTTGCCTCCATCTGTAGATGTCTGTGCTTCTGTGAGCCTGTTACGCTAAAAATCTGGTTTATTGCAGTTTCATCTTTATGTCTTTCTGTTGCTTTCAAAAGAAAATTGGAATTTTCTCTTCTGCTACTGAAATGTTTCTAAGAAATGTTTTTGTAACTCGCTTTACTTGAAAAGCTGCTTCTACAAACTGCTCTGATTCCATGAGGCATTCAAGGGAAAGAACTTCCCTGTAGTACTTCTTGATCCTCTGTGTCTTGGGTCAGGACAGGACAGGGCAGTTGGGATGATTCAGAGCATTGGGACAAGATATTTATATATTTCCCATCAGGAGACGTAGTTGGGAATTTTCTGACAAAAAAGAGTTTTCACTGGAAAGTGCTGGTTCAGCCAAAATTATTTTTCTTCCATCTCATTCCCACAAAACACTAGCTTCTTTGTTTCCTTCTGCTGCTGGAGAATCTGGGCCTCTGGGATCAATGGTTCCAATGCTGTCCCAGGGCAGCCATTTTCCTCGTTTTGGAAAATATGAAGCCTTCCAGGTAGTCTGGAGGAGAACTGGACACCATGAAAATCCCCATGGAGGCCAGCAGGCTGTGACTCTGGACTCCAGCTGAGCCCTGGCTTGTCTGGGGTTTGCAAAGGATTTGCCAAAAGCTAGGTGCTGGGATATTTTGTTTATTTTTGTCAGTATCTGAATTGATGGCTCAGTTAAAGAGACTCCCCAGTCAATAGACTACCTGTACTTGACTGGTAGTTATTACCCTGCAGGAATGGATGGCCAGGGCCTTTGAATTGGGTTCCTTTTTAGGTTTGGAAGCATAATTCCAGTTCATATTGTTGAGATGAACAAAAGTGAAGATGTTGCTGAATCTCATGTTCTTACTAATGGGGAGGCTGTCTGGTTCTGAACATCCTGCCGAAGTGCTATGAAGAGTAAACCATGTCCTATGAACTACTCGATAAACGCTTCGTTCAAAATAAACAGTGTTTTTTCCAAACTCTTTAATACCTTCCTAATCTGAAGTACAATTTTTCTCCTCTATAATAACTATATTAAATTTTAGTATAACATATTTAATGGCAACCTGCGTATTATTCTGAATGTAGCTGCACTGGCAAAGAGCTCTGTGATATTGACTGGGAGAGGGTTTAATTCTTCCCAGGCACTCAGTGGGTAGCAAAGGCACCTGGTGTTGTTCCACACTGAGCAAACTTCAGTGCTTGGAATTGTTTTGTCAGGTTGCAAGCAAGGAACATACTCTCTGTGTCTAGGAAATGTGGCTATCTGGCTCTGGTATTCCGTAGTATTGGAGTGTCAAACATTAGTGTAATTATCCACCAGGGAGCCTTAAAAACTGGATTTTGCCCCAAAGTGATGAGGTTGTCTTAAAAACCAGGGTTCTTGTTGAAAGGTACTGTTCTAATTATTCAGTTTTGAAGCTTTATGTTTCTAGTATTTACGCTGTGGTCCATAACTTGAGAGGAAGAAACTTGCTGTAAAGGAACACTCAGCATGGAAACACAGACATGCAGATGCTGAAACTCATGACAAAATCTGTGCGCTGACAAAGCCATAAAACCTCAGGTCCTCTTAGAGGCAAGAACACAGGAAACAGATATCTCTGTACAGGTTTGATTCTGCGGGTGTCCCAGGCTTTTGGTTTATTGGTTTCCACGAGTGTGTTCTGAGGAGCTAAAAGCAGCAAGAATTAGTTCTTTTACAATGTTTTTTTTTTAATAGAATCACTGAGTAAAATATTCTCACCTGGAAAGAAGTCAATGCTGAAATGGAGGGAAGGGAAACAAATTAGAAAAAGAAAATAAAGAAACAGGCAGTGGGTGGCAAAAGGGAGAGAGGTACACAGTGGTGAGTGTGAAGGATGACTTGGAAAGTAGAGGGATGCTATTGAGGAACAGCAGTAGGAAGGAAAAGGGGGGCTGAGGGGAAAAGCAGGAGACATGGTAAGTTAAGTAAATTCACATTTATTTCTGCAAGAATTTGCTTCAAACGCTCTTCCTGTCCTCACTGAACATTTGCTGTTTGGACGCCCTCCACTTCGGGGAGGAACAAAACGGCTCTGTTAAAGCACCAGCGATGGAGGTGAACACCAGGTCACTGGCAGGCTGCTGTGCTCAGTGCTGTGTGCTCCACCTGAGGCTCAGCTGAGGGCTGAGCCAGCGACTGGTGAAGCTCCTGCAAAGGCTCCCTCGGGTCCTGCCTCTGCCCGTGGCCTGGTGCAGGAAGCCAAACTCCACTTCTAGTTATTGGTCATCTCCAAAAACTCCGTGGCTTTTGGAGGAGCTGGTGCTGGGCCCTGAGGAGCAGTGATCATGGCAAGGTTTATTAGTTGCCTCAACAGTGTTCAAATGCATAATGGACAAGCTAGACTGTACAGCTGAAATTCTATCCCATGCTGCCAGTCAGATGTGTTCAGAAAGAGATGGTCCCTGTTTAAATTAGGGCCTTGAATATCAGTGCAAATGAAAGGGTTTTCAGCACCAAGGAGGACAGACTTAGCAAACCTCCCTTTGCCTGCACGCCAGGTAGCAGATATGTTCCAGCTTATTGGGACTACAACCAACATATTGTTTTGGTTCAGTTTGAGCTACAGTGAACAATGGGAGACATTGTTGGAGATCTTTCGCTGAAGGTTTTTAAATGCATATTATGCTGTGAAGGCACAGGGCATCTGCAGTGTCAGTGTCTGGAAATATGACTGCCTAATCCCAAGGAGGCTCCTTTACACACAGGTTGCTCCATTTTAACAAGGACTTCCCATTTCTTATGGACTTTAGCTGTAGGGGTTTTCTAGACTAAAGCTGTTTAATGATCATGGTTTGTTAGATTTAGCTAATAAGTAGTGCAGTCGTGGGTGTGTTGCATGGCAATTGCTGTTCACATAGCCCATAGTAATATTACTGCAATAGGATGGCTATGTTTTTAAAAGCATGCTTCTTATTAAAACTGGCATAGTTTTCTTGGGCTGCTCTAGTTAATCTCTTATTTTTAAGTGTAAGATCATCTTTACTTCCGGAGTATTTTGCATAATGGCATTTAAGAAAAGAGCTGATCTGCTTTCTATGTCCATTAAAAGATACATTTCACTGCTATATGCCACTTAGTCCTCCACATATGAGATCTGTAATTCCAAAGAAATCTTAGAGATTTCATTGGAAATCCCTTGTAAAATTTATTTGGCTATATCCCCTACAGAGAAAGGCTCTTTCAGATAAATACTGAATTGCTTTTGGAAGTGGGGAATCCCTTCCCTGCCATGTGAGCTGGAAGAGAATGTTCTTGGGAGACCAGCACGACTGGAAAATTGTTTGACAGTAGAGCAAACTTAGTGCTTTATCCAGTGCAAGTCTTGATTCCTGTAGTAGGCAGTTAACACACTCCTTCCAATGGGTAACTTCTCTCTTGAAGGTAAGATCTGCTGGCTTTTGAGTCAGATGCTGTTACCCTGTGTCTCTGGCATTTGTAGTAATGCTGATGGCAGTAGGACAGTTTGCTAGTAGAGGTTAGCTCCTCTGTGAGAACACTGGAAACAGAAGATTTTAGAACATGGTGGGGTTGTTTTTAGGATTTGTTTTGTTGTTGGTAGTTGGCTTGGTTTTTCTGAAAGGGAAGCTGATTTGTCCAAGCTTCCCACTGACAGACAGGATCCTCTAGACTTGGAAACCAGAACTCGATACTGTAGTTTTGCTGATCAATTATCAGTTACTAAAGGAGGAGGGGGTTGAAACAAGGATATTGCTTTGTGTGCCATTCATCTGCAAAGTTGCTTGTGAGCCCTGAAGCCCTGGTAAATGATACAGAGCTAGTCAGGCTGAAACGCAGCTTACAGCTGGATGACATTTTACACACGTTTAGAGTGTCTCACAAGATGTTCTCCAATTAGTCATCATCACTCACAATATGTTTTACATATTACCACACAGTTTACAGTCAGTCAGACTAATACAATTGCAGTGCAGCTGCTCACAGCAAGACACAAAGGTTATGGCACTGTGTACATAAGCAAGCTGTGAAAGTTACAGCCATCCGGCTCCTTTACCCTCTTGTGCTTTTAAAAGCCAACAGAAGCAGAAACAAATAGTGAGTGTGCCTTTCATTTCAGCCCTGGAAAAACATTTGAAAGCATGGAGTGAAAGGAGGGATTTTGTTTTTATAATTTGATTCCCATTGCTGCAACTGCAGCCAAAACCTTTGGATTCTGGAAAAAGTTCAGAAAGTGCTGCTTTTTGGGAGAGGTTGTGTTTATTGGAAAATTACATCTTGCCCAGTAAAAGCTGACAGTGTAAGTACTCTAGTCTATTAAAAGCTACAGAAGACACCGTTAAGAGTTTATTTAATGATTGCTACAGATGGGGTTAGGGAACTTGGAGCCTGGCATTGGTATATTGGGTTTGAGATTGTGTTCTGGGAACACAGAAACCATCATTGTTTTATTAGTGACCCTTCTCATCCACCTACATGGTTAAAGTACACCTGGCTGCCACAGCTGGGCTCTGCCAAGTAACTAGGCCTCTTTTCCTGAAGGAAAATAAAAGGTACCAGAGGTCAAGACAGCAGCTTAGTGAGAACAGCTGAGACACCGCAACCAAGGAAGCCCAGAGCTGGCAGACTTGGGATCCTGGCCTGAAAGCAGACTCTGGCTCAGCCCAGAGCTTGACCCTGTGAAGTTTCCTGGAACTCTATAGATTGTGGAACAAAAATACATTGTGGAAAGTGAGGAACCACTGCCTCAGAGGTGTTAGACCTGATCTAAACTCCATCAGAATGTCATGAGGTATCAACAGCTTTTGAACTGAGCTCTTAAAGCATAAACCATCTTTGCCTCTGTGACGGAGTGCTCTGTGGAGGGAGGAAGTAAACATCCTAACCCAGAGTACTAGGAAACACAAGGGTCTTTTTCTCACAGCTGTCCTGCCATCAAGGAAGGGAACAGTCTTTCCCTCTTTCGAGTAAGAAGTTCCCTACCAGTAACTAAGTCAGAATTGTCTGGTGTACTGTGACAGTGTTGGAGAAGAGTGTGATGCAGACACTGTTGTGTTCCTGCATGTGGCTATTGCAGTTCTGCTCTGTCCCACTTTGTTGGAAAATATATAAACTCTTCAGTAAGAGGACGCCTCTCCAGGGGTGTCAGATCTTTGAGTCTAGTCTAGCCCTGCTGATTTCCTCTTTAAATTCCAGCTACTGTATTTGCTTCAGTGGTGGTCACTGTCTTTGGGCTCTGCACCGTCAGGCAGGCTTATTGCCTTGAATTTGTATGTGGGCCATTACTATTGAGTTTGTGTGTCAGAGGAATGGTAGTGTTACAAAACTCAATGTTATGTATTGCTTGTGGGGTCTTTTGGCCAGAGACTGAATCAGGTTCCAGGGAGCCATGTAGGTTTTGCTTCCTGTCTCTGACTGACCTGGAACTGGATTATCTACAGCTATCTAGAAGCCAGACTCTCCTGTGAATTCTCTCTTCTCGCTTAGCTTCACTGGTTCCTGAGGCCTGGATAGCATGGATAGAGACTTTCTGTGCTTTTGAAAGGAACTGCCTTTCCACTGAGCATCAATTGCAGTTTTACTATAGCCAGCAGACTGTGTGTGTGTGTGTGTGTGTAAAGATCCAAACATCACAGCTGTTTAGAACATATTCAGTGTAATTCAGTTTTACAAGCAGTGTTAGGCTAAATCCAAATCAACATTGCTCTCACAAAATGCACTTATAATACTTTTGGCCTGCTCACAACGTATGTGTTGCCATATTTGTCTTTCGGAAGCAAAATAAAAGATGACAGTTACTGACAGCCCGCTTCAAAAGCGCAGCAGGCGCATTGCACTTATGCACTGGGACTCTGGGGGCAGTCTGTTCCTGCTCCTGATTGCGCGGGTAGGTCTGCTATCAGAATATAACCCACTGCAGAGTGACGAACTCATCTCACAGGAGGAGTTGTAGTCTCCTGTAAGCAGTGACTTGCTCTGCTGGACTGTGTTTCCTTCAGAAGCAGTGTTTTCAGCAGTTAACTCATGTGGTGGGGCAGATTCTGAAACTCCTCTCTGATGCTTTCTGGTAGCTGGTACTGAGGACAGGGTGTTAATGCCCGGTCCACAGCTGGCAAAGGGGCTGTGGATTTTTGTCTTGTGTGTTGGGCTCAGGGTGGGTTACCAACCTGAAAAGTCTCAAAGGCAGCTGCAATTCTTACAGTTTTACAACTGATAACTGGAGAATTCCAGGTTAGTGGCATGAAGAGTGTTGTGTGCTTCTAGGACATCCTCAGGGAGCATCCCTCACATCTGGAGTACTCCTTATTCACTCAGTGTCACTATTTCTGTTTTCTAAAGGTTGTTTCTACTGTGGTAGCATCTCTAGGGTCTCTCTTACTCGGCCATTAGAGGGGTTCAGTCTCCATTTGAAGTAGCCTTGTTAGACTCACATACTTCAGATATAATCTTGTGGATCTATTTCACTTCCCATCATTAAGGCTGGGAAAAAAAGAGGGAAAATCAACTCAGTGTGTGTGCACATAATTGTGTTTTCTGTCCCTCCTTCCCTTGGAGGTATTCCTTATGTATATACACCTGCTTGGACTGTGGACTTTCTCCTACCCAGCCAAGTGCTCTCCACCATACTTTCTCCTCTGAGCATGTACTTGGAAGCAGACACCCCCCTTTGTTAGCCCCACTTTATATACTTTATACAGTATTTGGGCTACTTAACAGCTAGGACAATGGTGGCTGCTCTCCTAGCATTATTCAGTACCTCTTCAAATCTTAACGTTACTTTAGTGATAAATAGTCATAATAAATTCTTTAATAGCGTGAAGATAGGTCATTACTCATCACACCCAGGCTGTGAGAAGATCATAAATCTGGAACAAAAGCCATTCGTTTGGTTGGGGAATCCAAAGCTTCACTGTTTAAAAGGATTCATTTCCACCATCCCCCTCAGTTAATCATTCTCTAAGTCCTCATAAATATCACAGGCAAAGGAAAAGAGTGACCTATTCTTGCTGTGCCATAAAAACCTGATGTCGTGCTATGAGTTTTTACTTCTCAGCTCACATGTAAGAATTCTGCAGCAAAGTAGAGGTTGCAATGTAAAGTTTCTTGCTGTGCTTTCTAGGCCAAAGAGCATGAACATACTCAAAGACCAGATATTCTCCCAGAAGAAACAAAAGATACAGCAAGGATCACATACATGCATATGTATGTAAGTGTGTACTGATGCATTTTCTCCAAAACCTGTATTAGTAGTAAAACCTTTAAAAATACTGGACCAGGCTACTCTACCTCAGCACCCCCAGCAGCCGGACTCAAACCAAGCTCAGTGAGTTCATTATGTTGCCAGCTAAATCTGGGGAGGGAGTTAACTGTAGGAGGCAGAAACGTTTTTGTTGCTGGAAGTTGAGGTTGTACAGGGATTTATTAGAAGTGTCTTATGAAAGACAGTGAAATAATAATGAGTCATGAAGATTTCCATACTGAAAAAAACACTGGAGAGAAGCACATATTGGATTTCCATTATAAAGGAAGATTAGGAGCACTTAATGCCAACGTGTGAGCAGGCTTCACGCAAGTGTAACTGAAATAGCTGTAGTGTCTACTCTGTGGCTGATTTCCTTGAGGATCTAGCTATGAGTCTGCTACAGTTGTAGAGGTGGAGGTGCTGCTAACTAGCCTATGGTTCATGAGTTAGTGTTGGCCAAGAATTCATTATCCAGATGTGCAAGTTATTATTTTTTCCTAAAAATGCCAGTTTTCCTTGTGGGAAAGGTTTCTGAGGAATTCTTGTCTTGGATTGTGTATTGGAAAAATGCTTTGAGTTTGTCAAAATATGGTATTTGACATTTAAAAAAATGCCATTATCTTTCTGGTTGAAATGACTCTTTGCTTTTAAACTTCAGTGAGCTGAAGTAAAGACACTTAAAAAGATGTTAAAAGCATTGGATACAGAAAAGATGATTTGTGACAGAAGTAATAAGATATTTTCAAGTATTTACTTGAGGAATATCTGGTTTCTAGTTTTTAGCACATGGAGTTGGATCAGGGTTTTCCATGTTTGAGCTTTTCTTGTGAATTAAAAGAATAACCTCATCTATAGAGCTAAAATCTGGAATCCTGCAGAGTTCTCTCGTTCTAGGACAATGTAAAGTCCCATGTCATTTAGATATCCTAACTGGGTGGCTGAGAACAAGGAAAAGGAGCCTCTTTTGTTTCCTCTGAGCTGCTCAGGGGAATGTACAAGCTGAGCTGGGTACTGAAGCTGTGCTGGAACTTCCTCTTGAAGAGGTGTTTGCATCTGCCACATGTAATTCTTCCCTTTGCCTTTTCTTCCTCTCCAAAGGGAAAAAAACCAGTATGAGAAAATACTGCTTTATTTAGGCAGTTGAATATCCTTCATATATTTTCCCTTCATTTTCAGGGCATCAGCTAGGTCAGTGCTGATGCCACCTACACTGCCAGTGCAGAGGAGGAGGACTGTTCTCATGCATCACTACTGTCCTGCATAAAAAGGAAAATGAGGTTGAGCGGGTTGTTCTGATGTGTGTGTGTTAATGCTCAGAGAAATCCAGAGTGAACTTTGGGGATGGAAGAGAGGGAGGTCTCTGTGGTGGTGCTGAGCAGCCTTTCTGCGGGCTACAACAGAGAACTTCAAATGAATGTATTCAGGGGAGCAACCACCGTGATTGATTTATGCACCTAGCTTTGAACCAGAAACTGTATAAGCAGGCAATAAATCATGGTCCTGGAGGAACACAGAAGCTATTGCCTGGGACTCAGTAAGTTGTGAGAAGGAAGTATATAAAAGAAAAAGGAAGTGAAAGAAAATTGTCTATTTTTACTAAATTGTTTGAGCTTGAGTATCAGTGGGCCAGGCTTTGACTTGGGATTAGGAGGCAGCTTGGGAACCAGTGAGTGCTGTCTTTGCCTTCATATAACCTCATTAACTCTATAATGTTAAACACATTCTTCAGCTGGGCTCCGTGGCTGTGTCTCTGTGGCCTGCCTTCCTCCCAGGGTAGCAGCCCATCTCATAAGCATCTCTGTGAAACCCTTGTAGTAAATGTTAGCGATCCCTTCATGGCTGTTATTGTCTCTGCCTCCAGATAGCTAAGCAGGTATACACTTAAGTCCAAGATAAACACTTCCTTGGCCTCTCATTTATTGCAGATCTGAACTACTATAAAGCTCGCCACTGTGCTGGCTATCATGCCCTCTATCGCCTTTTTGCAAAATGTAATCCATAAAATGCTTTCATGGTAACCTTATACATCGGCAGCCAGTGATAACATCTCGAGGCCCCCGTGACAGACAGGAACTCGCAAGCATGGAGTTAATAATGCAAACTTTCAAAAAATGAAACTGGCAGAAGGAGACGAGGAGGGGAATAAAAGGGGCCGGTGTGGCTGTAATTGGGACCATGTGAGCTTCCTTAGAGAGGGATTAAGGGAAAGAGACAGGCCTCGCCCGCGAAGATTAGTTTCAATTAGACGGGCTGGAGGCGAAAGTCAGGACTTGGTGAAAGATTAAAACAAGAAGGGAGAAAGTTTCCATTGCTTTTGCTCCAGGCCTACACAAGAGGGTTCAGTGAGATCATGCTAATTGAAGGCAAAGCTCGCATGGAAGTTAGGAAGAACTCGCATTAATTGATTCGATGCTGCGATTTTTTTTCTTTATCCGCAGTGTTCTTTTGGGTTGTTTTTTTTTTTTTTAGGGTTCTTTCCCTCCCTCCCCCCCCCCTTCCCTTTCAAAACCTAAAGAGGGAGAAGTCATCCACAATATGTGCTGTAGTTAAACAGGAGGGAAAGCAGTGGACAGTTGCCTGGTGCCATCTAGTCAGTGCTCTTCTATCTCTGTGATCCTCTTTCGGTTTAGTACCAACTACTACGACCAAGTTGATGGTGTCATTGTTACCACTGTACAGCAGAGCTGCTTGCTTCCCAAATTCAAAAGTCCGTTCTCTTGGCAGATTTGGTTTTCCCCACAAGAAGGTCCAACTCAATGCATTATCTAAATGCACTCTCTGATATTTACAGTATGAGAGTCCACTGGGCTTGTGTTTTCCTGTTCTGAGGTTGCATAGAGCAAACACATGGTTTCCTTATGGCTAGCATAAAAAGGAGCTCTTCAGGAAATGACAAACAGTATTTTGGTCCATTTCTGCCTGTCTGAATACAATAATTGTGGTCCTAGTGAGGAAATTCTGTTGCTTCCCTCCTCCTGCTTCTCTCCCCGCCTGCTTCCAGCTTCTGTGAAAAAGGAAATAATGGAATCGGGAGTTAATAGTTGGGAAGATGGGCTTGTGTCATCAGCCAGTGCAGGGCTTCTCTGTGGTATGGCCCTCAGTGCTTTGTCTGGTTCTTGGTACAGTGAGCACTGAAATTACAATTACACCATTTCCTTTAAGAGGAAACTATTCCAAATATGAATAGGTTTCCATGTTAAGAATTTTCTCCCCTATCCCCTTGATAATACTGAGAGCTATAGGAAAATGTATATCCAATCTTTCTATATTAGATCAATATTTTTATTCCATTAAACTTGTCTCTGAGGGGCAAGATACATCATCCTCTGCCAGATTTCTGTATCAGATTGTCACTCTCTGGATTTTTGTTTCATAAAGCTTTGGAATTACAGTGCCTGGTCAATTAGACTTAAATGCATTTTCACAGCTGGCCAGAAAAACATCAGCACTAATCAAAAACACGGCACCAATGGGGATTCCCAAAGAGGGGTTCTTTGGTTGGTTTATGAAAACGTTCTCTCAGCTAGAAACATCAAAAGACAGCCACAAACAGGACCTGCTAAAGCACCAGGAGAAGAATTTGTGTTCTGGCTGCACTGAGATCTGTCTTCCTTGCAGCTGACAGTTGATGCAACATGTCCTGCGTTGAAGCTAATATCAGTGCTTGGCAGGGGAGGCTGCTCGTGGAAACACTGATGTTCTGGTAGCTGTTCAGCACCATCCTCTGTCTTTGGCCTTGCACACACACGTTGTTTCACTTTAGTTTCATGGTTCCTGCTGCATTTTTCAAATTCACAATGAAACTGGATTCTGGGGGCTAGCTGCTTAGGACCTTTTCAGTGTTCACATTAAGAAATGGAAACGCTTCTGGTGGGATCTCACCTGGCCACTGGATGACTGCGATTGTTGGGTCTGGCAAGAACAAGTTGCAAAGCTGAAGTTTGGGTGGTGTGGAGCACTCTGTTTGCAGTGGTGACTTTTCTTTCATATAATACCCCCTGTTCATTGCACACATCATAGCAACCTGTCCTAGCATCCCTTTCTTTAGAATGGTGCTGTCAGCACAGAACGTGGAATGCTCCAGCTGCAGCTTGGAGGTGTCTGAGGGTCCTGGGCTTTGCTGTGCCACAGGACCTGGCCTTCATGTCTGTTAGGTTTTCCCAGCTATCAGAGCAGCACCACGGACATTTTTACAGTGGATATGAATGCATCTGGGGGTGGAGGCTGCAGTTGACTGCATCTCAAATCTGAAAAATTCTAAGACTGGACTATTGTTCAGATATAAAACCACTGAGCAGAACAAATCGACATCATCTGCTACCTCTGAATGGCATCTAGATGCAAACATTGCTTTCTAATTGCAATATTTCTTTTAAATAGAAACATTGACAGCATTCCAGTTTTTCCCTGTTAAAATGTAGTATCCCTGATTTCCTTTCCCACCTACCTCCCTTCAGGCTTTATTTCTATTCCTTTCTTTTGGCATGGAGTTATTACATGGAATCCTGATAAATGGATGCTATGAATGAATGTTTTCCAAACATTGTAGTAACTATTAAGAAAGTGGTTTTCCTTCTTCCCCTTTTTCCTTCCCACACTCCTCCCCTTCCCACCCCACAACCAATAGCACACAAATAGCACTTCATGTAATTTTGGCTACTCTCCACTATTCCAGGCAGACTTCAGGAAATCTCTTGATTTATAGTTGGGGCATCCAAAGGCAGCATGCTGCCTGCTTCCTTAAGGAATGCCTATTGGTGACATTTGGTAAGTTTGAGGTGCAGTATTTCAAATAGGCAATATCCATATTTTAGTCAGATAACCCTTTATGCTTATAAATTGATTTAGTAATGAAATGAGCTCCTTTCATGATGTGTGCTGGCTTTAGGGGCTTTGTTATGGTATACTCAGACTGTTTCTAAAGTTTAGTTTACCAAAGTAGAGCCAAAGTTTTTTGTCCATGTGCCCATAAGCAGTCAAATTGAATTCAATGGGGCTATTCACATTAATAGGTAAAGCAGGATTTAGGACTCAGTTCAGAAAAACCATCCAGCATGTGCTTGAGGCCCACTGTCCTCTTGATTCTCTACTGCTGCTGTTGGCTCCTCTAGGAATATTGGTGCTGAAATGCTGCAGTAGGTTGGTTGTTAGTGGAGTCATGTATCTGATCTCCTGCAAGTGGCATGCTTGGAAAGGGGCTTCGGGCCAAGTTTAAGGCTGAGTGATTTGCCCTTGTATCTGGGTTTTGCAGTCCTCTATGCATTGATGATACTTCGTTTGTAACATTACCAAATGAATTCCCTGGTATTTGTAGGGTTTGCAGGTGTACCTGGGTTTCCCTGCTCTCTCTTAGTACTAGTCCTTTAGAAGGACAGTACTAAGTCCTTAAAGTAAAGTCTGGAAAGCCGTCTGAGATGACATTGTGATAGTGCTCAAAGGGCTGTAGCAGAAAAATATCTATGCCTCAAGTAAGACAGGATGAAAGAAAGAACAGCAGCATTCCTATCCAGTAAGGCAACTCTTAACTCTTCATCTTGGTCCTATTGCCATCCTTCAAGATCCAGGATTCTGACTGGGTTTTCAAGTGGGTTATCATGTTTTGAGATGCTGAATTTCAAGTTTTGAGGTTTTTTAGTTCTGGGTTTGAAAATCTGGAGTGAAGCTCAGTGTTTGTGCTATTCCCTTCTGATGTGGTACCTATGCTTTTGTTCTGCATGTGTTTTACCTCCTCCTACTCCACTTCTTTGCTTTAGCCAAACTACATATCATATTCTGCTCAGGCTCTTCCACTTGGGTACCCTTTCTCAGGATTGTAAAAGGTGTTTATGTTAAAAGTTCTGATCTTTACCCTAAACCTTTGCAAGTGTTTCTGTCCTGATAGTACTCATTGCCAAGAGTGACCTTTAAAGCTTCCAGGTACTCAAAGTGGGTGTCAGTGGGTCATTCTGTAAAGTTCAGGTGACTCACTCTGCTCCTCTTCCTGTAACTTCTGTCCCTCAGTCCTGAATTAAATGATGGGTGATGTCTCCTGCTTTGTGAATTGGATCCTGCTACCTGAGGATCACCAGGTGAAATACTGACAGCTGCTACTTCATAATTTCCAATGGTGTATCATTAGGTTCTTATTTTAGAAGCATTTCAGACAATGACCCTGCTGATACACAATGATAGAGCATGGTAGAGATTTACCAGTTTAGTGCTGGACTCCATTCAAGCCACTTTCATCAGGGGACCTGTAAAATCTTTCCATAAGAAATGTTAGAATAAGTAAGACTTAAGTTTGGACTCTCCTTCGTGTGAGACAGGACTGTCATTGTTGTGTTTGGAAGGATTTTCTCATGACATCTACTTTTGAGCTGGCCTAGGCCCAGCTGCATGAGGAATGTGTTTGCAGAAGGCAGACAGGTTGTTTATGGCAGAAAAAGAGAGGTGTCATTACAAGTGAAAAGACCAGGTTTTTAGGCTTGCTATGCAACTTCTTGTGAGGGATGAAATATGAATAGAAAGGTACAGCTGATCTCACCTGAATTGCTGCTGAACAGACTTAGGTGAGTGAATTTTAGATGCCGAAGTTAGGTATGATGTATCCTACTCTAAATGGTTTGCAGG
>JBCJKH010060478.1:21515-34946 GCA_039877255.1 Loriculus beryllinus | reverse complement strand
TGGTATTTGCTCTGTTTGGTATTATTGTTCTAGGGTTTAGCTAATTTTAAAGACTGGATAAGTGACCTGTGACATACATGCATCCTAGAGGTGTTTTACTTTTCTCATCTATAAAGAGGGGAGACCCCACTCTCCATAAAGTGCCTGAAGACAAGCACTGCACAGCCATGGTTCTGCCGAGGGCTGTTCTGAAGGTTCTCAACTTCAGATAAATTAAGCTTTATACTGCAAAAGCGTTGGCTTAGTACATAACAAACTGTGGCATCCTTGGACAATTCTGGGACATCAGGTCCCAGTGAGAAGAGCAGGGATTTACCTGGGTCAAGAAGCGTTTGGAATTCTGCCCAGAGTTAAGAATGTTTTTATTAGTTTAGACTTGTTTTTGAGCACTTAAGGTTTCCCAACAATTTGGAAAGTATACTTAGCAGTAAGCAATCGTTCTCTTCCTCCTCTTGTAATGTGTTTCTCCTTATATTGTTTCCTTTTTTCTTTGTCATTCATTCTTTATCTTAAATGGAAGAGATCCCACATGCACACATCCCAATGTTCTGATAACTTTGTATATATGTTTTAGTTCCTGGAGTATGACACAGGTAAAACTGCTCTCAGGAATAAAATAAACAATGCTCAGAGTTGTAGAAATCAGAAAGTTTTAAACCTAAATCTTTAATAAAGTCTTGCAGTGGGCAAAGCTCTGATAGTTGTGCTTCCAAACCCATCATGTGAAGATGCCATATTACACTGTTTTGTAGAGAGGCTTGAAGAGGAAAACCCAATGAAGAGCAGAACGCAGGGCAAGCTCCAGAGCCTGTTCCTGCAGCCCTGTTACAGAGCTGTGTGGGACTGGGGCCTTTGTCTATTGAAAAAATGGACCCAATAGCCCCTTCTCCAATCCCACTCCTCTCACGGCTTCAGTTAAATTCTCAGATCGTGAGGGCATGTAGGGAACAGCTGCTTATGATCTCTTCACAAGTGCTGGGTCATTGGTAAACAACCATCCCTCCACCCTCTTGGAGCAGAAAAATGATACAAAAAATTTATTCATTTTCCTGATGATGAAGAGTAATGAAGAGCACGTGCACGCTGCACGGCGAGCGGAGAGAGAAATGACAAATTAAATCATGTCTCGTTTGACAACCCTTTAAGTGTAACAGATCTGCACTTGTGCTGTCTGACAGGCATGATTGATACCACGGAGCACTCATCAAGTTTTAAACACACAGACCGAACAAAGAGTCACTTCATCCCCGTTCTTGTAGTTTACAGGCAGCCCAGTGCTACGCGGGGTAAGCACCCCTTCATGCCGTGCTGTTTGACTTGGCAATACACTGCATTGCACTGTTTGGACAACTATATTTATTTTTATGATCCTTAAAATATTGTAACCCAGTCAACTCAACAGTCATTTAAGGTAATTTCTGGTCTGAACAGCATCTATTTTCTAGACAACTTTGCAATAATATATGTTTGCTGTTGGCCAAATTCTTTGTGTAGGTACCTCTGTTTCTGTGCTGCATTCATAGTTGTTAACTGGGAGAGAGTCACAGTATCCAGTGATCTCTAATAACTCGAAATCTAATCGTCTTGGATGTTTCTGACCATGCCATTTATAGATGATATTTAGCATGGGAAAACAATATGCCTTTCTTTACATTTTATTAGTGTACAAACCAACTAATGCACTGATGAGCTATTTTAGATGATTTTTTTGGGGGAAAAATGGTCTGAGACAGAGTGAAAATTTCTTTCATTTAATTCTGAACAGCTCAAGGTGGCAAATGTAAAAAAAGTGTTACTGTAAGGGAACAGGGCCTGTAATTACCAGTGCTTTGCTTTTGCACCACAGTGATATAGTTACTGTGGGTCTTTTAAATGCACCAGTAAGAGTGGGAGAATAATGCTCTTGAATTTTACATTTCCTTCTGAAAAGCTGTAAACATCTCCACTTATGTATCATCTTTCTCATGATGTTGCATAGTCATTTCAGGAAGACTTACCTGCTGCTGGCACTCATCGGTGTCCATGGCAGGGTTTGTCTGCTATAACGTCTCAAAAATGGGTCAGCAGCTCAGAGCATCCAGTGAGGAACCCATTATGGCACAGAAGTGGAGGGAGTGCCTATGTAAGAGCACTGTGAATAGACTGGGACATAGGTAATCCTATGGGAGGGGTCAAGGTAATGGAATAACTTTGACTTGTAGGGACTTAATGAATCCAAAGTGCAGTCCCACCTTACCCTGGGCCGGGAGCTCTGAAATTACAGGGAGCAGTGATGGTCTCTCTCATCTCTAGATACTCTTGACTCATGTTTTTATGTTTCTATGAAACTGTTTATTTAGCAGGGAAGAAGAATCTGCACAGCTTTTAGAGAGTGTTGTGAACCAAATCCATGGTCTCTGTAAATCCAAGACCCTCTTTAGACGGGAGTTTAGGAGATGCTTACACATATATCAGCTGTGTCTGCACAGGGATGAATTCCCTCATCTGGGCTTTCATTTTCTGTATCTTTACTACTTGTCCTGGGCCCTTAACTCCATTAAGGGTAGATGCACAGCTGTTTATTTAGGCCTTTTTAATCTGACAGTTCCAATCAAGCTAATTCATCCGAGAGAGACCAACCATCCTTTTATTTATTTTAAGCTATTTTACCAAGGTAACCCAATCCAGGCCATCTCCGTATC
Organism: Loriculus beryllinus; assembly: GCA_039877255.1. NCBI lineage: Eukaryota > Metazoa > Chordata > Aves > Psittaciformes > Psittacidae > Loriculus > Loriculus beryllinus. The sequence continues at coordinate 32,265 of JBCJKH010060478.1, read as the reverse complement.
TTGTTTACAAGAGCAGCCCTGGTGACAACATCTGTCCTGTGTAAAATGTCAAAGAAGAGAGAAAGAAAAAGGCAAACCTTGGGAAAATCTTAAGAGGTATCAGAATCATTCTTCAGGCTCACATGAGCCTCCAGCATCACTGTCTCTGCTATTCTGAGGAGAAAAAAGGTCAGAAGGAGGTACCAGAGCTGTGGTGTCAGAGGCTACACTGGCTGGGAGATAGGCCCTGGTATGTCCAGTGGAATGCAAGTCCCGTGAATAGTGGTTGCTCCTACCTGTAATCTGTGGGAGGAAGTGGCAGCCTGACAGTGAGATGGAAGTTGCTGAGCGTATGGCAGAGCCTGCATCTTTTGTCTTTGTTTCTTTGTAGGTTTTTTTTTCCTACTAAGCTACTCAGTTTCTGGGCTGCACTAAGGGGATTTTGCACCTTCCTAGTGAAAACTACTTGTTTTAAATGACAACAAGAAATAGCTTTTGCCATCCAGTAAATGAGGGAAAGTGTGATACAGCTGCACTGTAAGAGGTTAACTTACACTAAAATGACAATGTTTAAAGTTGTGGGAGCAGTTTAAAGAACAGAACTGGCTGTAAGGATGACAGTACTTTGTGGTCCACAGAAGTGGAGGAAAGCTGAGCAGCTCCCATTGCTGAGATGCCTTGGCAGTGCTTGATGGCTTGTCTTGATCCCTGCTGATCCCTGCAAGCTCTTGTATTTCAGGAAGAAGTGGAAGCCTGAGGAATTTATTTGTCACTTGAGCCTAGTGATGACCATCAGGAATGAAACCTGCATAGTCCATTACTACTTGCCACTGTGTTGTGAGCTCTTGTCTGAATTCACTGCTGCATGATGTGTGAAGTTCCTGCTGGTGGAAGGCTCCTTATGGACAGGCTGCAGAATAACATTTCAAAATAGAAAGACTTGCTTGGGTCAAAAAGCCATTTCTTACAGGAAAAAATACATTTTCACGTGAATGTTGAGTATGTGACAAATAGCCCTTTGCTACTAAACCTGAGAAGAAATGTTCAATTGGAGCGAGGAAATTTGATCCTTCAAATTTCAGCCAAACCTGACAGAAATAAATGTGATGAAAACCACTGTGTACATGTTAGAGAAGCCAAACAAACACCTGAGAAAGGTCTTCAAATGTATCACAACTGAGACTTGCTACACACATAAATGAGGTGCACATCTGCTCTTGGTATTGCACTTGCCTCCATGAGAAAGAAAAGATTACAAGATACCAACATTAAAGTAGATCGATACAGGAGAAGTGAGTAGGAACTCCTGGAAGGAGATTATTAGATAGTGACTGCTTGGAATAAGTTCAAACCCAATTGCAGCACAGAGAAATTGGCTTCGTGCTGTACCATGTTTTCTGTAATGCAAAGCAGTGTATGTGAGTGTGGGTGGTGGTATGTGATTGTCATTATGAAAAGCTTTTGCCAGCACAGTAGCTCAGACACCAGGGGATAACGCATTACACACTGATGCTTTCCAGGACATTGATTCTGAAGCAGTTGTGGTGGGTTGTTTCTATCAGAGGATGTGAGCTTCTGAACCACAGTTTCCCACAGGGTGTTACCTTAGTAGGACAAGGATAAGATCCAGTCGTACTTCAGAGAAATGCCTCTACCTCCCTGCAGTGTTCAGGTTTCACCTAACACCGCTGTGCTTTGAGGTTAGAGACAGGGATTCATGTTTCAGACAATGGACAGAACAATGGGGGAAGCGAGCCCCTGTTTCTGTTGCAGTATAATCCCACCTGGGAGTAAGGATCACTTGTTACTTCAAAGCCATTGTGTGTTAGAACACCCCACTGAGATTGAAGCACCTCACAGAGGAGATGGTGCCAGGTTGATGATCCTGCGATGAGAGAGCACGCCCAGAGCTGCATTGAAGCTGTGTCATGTTTGGGATCCAGTGTAAATACAGGCACCCTGATCGCTTGTGGACATTAAGGAAGTTCTGAGCAGTGCTGAGACCAGCAGTTGAGCTGCAAACACATCACACATGTTACTAAAGCCTTAACCTCCTGGAGTTTCAAACTAATGCAATAAATTGTGCTTCCTGTCCTCAGCGCAGTGTTTGCTGCTGGAGCTGCTGCATTCCAGCTCTGAGCCAGCAGGTGCTGGTTGTTGGGAAACGTGATCCCTGGATCACTTGGATGGATCTTGGAGAATGTAATTTACAGACATGCAAGAGGGAGGCTGCATGAAGAGGTTTCCTTCCCTCAGCCTGGGGAGCCCGGTGGTGTCTGTGGTTTTGTAAAACCTCTTGTGCTGCATTTGTTTTTATTCCTCTGCCAGCCCTGGGGTCCAGATTACTTTCAGACAAGCTGGTTTACTGTTTGCATAACACAGGCTTAGAGTCTGTTAGAAATGGGTCATTTCTCAAGTAAAATCCCTCAGAAAATAATGACAAGTATTTGTGGTGCTGGGTCTGGTGACACCTGGCAATTACAAATAAAAATCCATTTCTTGATCAAGACTTTCCTCTTTCTCCTTGGGGACAAATTAAACTGAACTGCAGAAGTTTAGAACAGCTTGTGGGGTGATTCTACATGTTATTTCTTCCTGGGAAAGTGTCTCAGATTCATATTAGTGAGGATTCCATGTTTGTGGTTAGGGGAAATTAACTAGCTATGGTCAGCAGAGCCTGATTGCTTTTGGCTCACACTAGCTAAGCTGGTCCCTTGTCCTGTGCAGGGCTAGAAATGCAAGTGGAAACACGGAGTGCGAATGGGAAAACTAGTCTGCATGTGAGTGATTGTAAGGACAGAGAGGGATTCCCTAAAAGTAGGTGAGCTCTTCATTCAGGTGTAGTTTGTCAGTTTGAGATCCTTGTCTAGCCCTGTGCTTTGCACACACAGCTCAGGGAAAACCCTCCTTTTGGTAATAAATGGTTACATGGAGCGTCCATGGCTTCATCTTCTGGCAGGTTGGAATAGAGATAGCAAAATAACTGGAAAAATTAATATAGTTTCACTCAACTTTGGTCTGAAAACAGGTGTCCAAGATATGGTCTAGAAATACAAAACATTATTCCAAGGAATCAAACAGAAGCATGATCTGTATGAATAGCCAGATCTGAGAAAACACATCTCTTTTCATCGAGAGAGCATCATGTGCTGTCCACCCCATGCCTCCATCAGCTTGCACCACTCTGAAGTGGTTTTGCGGCATTGGTCCCAGTCTGCTTGCAGGGAGGTGTTTCCTCTGAAAGAGGAAAGGGGCTCATTAGCTAGTAGTTCTGTGAGAGAAAGCAGTACTTTGCTGCCTGCGGGGCACATGGGACCATGGCCTCTGGGATGCTTTCTCAAAGGCAGTGGAAGTTTGGCTGGAGCAGGGAAGCTTCAGTTGCTGGTCACAGCGAGTAGAAGTGCTCTAAATGCACGGAAGCCCCCAAGTTAATGCAGTTGGGTCTGCATATGAAGCCTCTCTCTTCTTATGTCAGGAAAGCCGTGTCTGCAGTAGCAGTTCCCCTTGGGAAGAAGTGCCTGGGACTCCAGCCTAGCCATACATCTCTGTCAAAATCTCTATGAATAAATTAACCTTTCTAAAGATTAGTGCACCCTAATACCTCAGGGTTTTTTTCTTGTTTTTGTAACAGCACAAATGCTAAAAATGCCTTGACAGACTGCTGGTTCTGTGCTGTGGATTGTCTACAAAGGATTATGCTGCAAGTGGTGTTAAAGGCACAGCCATGTGGTTATGTGTCCTCCTTTGGAGAAGGGCTTTAACATATGGCAAAGCATATGATTAGGAGTAGGAAATCCTCATTAGGGTGAGTAATAAAAAAGCTAATGAAAATTCTTGTGCTTTTCCTTTTAGAACACCTCAAATTCAGACAACTCCCAGTGCTTCACAACTGTTAGCTCGCCAGAGCAAAGGCATGATCTGACTCACTAGGCTTTGAAGATTTTGGTAGCTACACTTAACACTCTGGTAAGCTACAACACTGGTTGCCAAATGTGTCTGTGGAATAATGTCTCGGTGTCAGCCGCCCAGTGGGCCCTTGTCCTGAAGGCTTTTCCCTCTTTCCCTTATTTTGGTAGAGCGAGCTGTGTAGAGGTCAGGTATCTGTCACTCTGTTGTTTTGCCATTGGATTGCTGGAATTGATCTGATCCTTTCCAGGCAGTGGGGCCATTCCAAAGATGGTAGGGAGTGTTTTGAGTTTTGATCTTTTTGAGATGAATTATGGGGAGGAAGCTGTCTGCTATCAGAGGAATTAGTCAAATTCCTTGTCAGATGTGCAATCCCATTAAAAATCCATTATCTGTTTTCAAAGCTTAAGGACGGGTGTTGGTTGAGAGTCTTTAAAATATTATTGTAAACTTTCACTGAGAAAAAGTATTCCTGAGCCTTTCATGAAGGCTAATCCCACTTCAACTACCGTCAACCAGCAACTCGTGGGGTGGCCTTCTCAAGCAGTGCTAGGCAAGAGCATGGAGTTATGCTGGGAAAATCCCCCTGGAAGATGCATGCATTTGTTTTATGACATTGGTAGCAGCTCTCAGCATTCAACTGATTTGTTTTGATAATGATCCTGAGTCTGCTGCCTCTTCAAATTATCCCTTTGCTCTTCTCTCTCAGATTTAGAGTTCAGATAGCTGAGGCCAGGTCTGAAATTGTCCTCGATGAGACAGTGAACTCTGGTTCCTGCAAAGGAGGAAATTCAGAACACTTACATGCATAAGCTCATAACTTGAATATCTTAAAGAAGAGAGAAAGAATCTCAGTCAAAGCTTTGAAGTATGTATCTGTGGAGGAAGCCACAGCTTTTTCTGGGAAGAATTAAGGGGATATCGTGGAATGTGCAATGTCACTCAGCCTTTAAAACATGTTCCTTGGAATGTTCTTATATAAGCATATAATGGTGGCATGCAAACTTCTCTTTAGAAACCAACTATTAGCTGCAGAATCACACTCTTCTCCTAGTTTTTCCTTATTATTGACATGTAAATAGGATTTCCAGGAAAACCTCATTGGTTTTGATCTCTTTTACTGATACTCCCAACCATAATTGTCTTTACATTAGCCGTGGCAGACCATAAGTGGTAGTCCCTGTTCCATAGGTTATATGCTTAGACCTTTGCTCATTTGAATTGTTAGTGCCTTGGAACAACGCTGTTCCCACCATTTCTACTTGCAGTCCAACCTTTGCTTTCTTCACTAAGCAGTGTAACTCAAAAGCTGACTGTGTGAGCAGGAGGAGATAATTTATGAAAGTCAGTCTGTTTGGCCATGCATTATGGATGCTCTCATTTTGTACTGTCTCTGTAATATCTTTGTTTATGCATCTGTGCACTCATCTGAGCACAACTGGAACAGCAAAGAATCTGCTGCTCAGGCCATGTAACAAACTGCGTATTTTAATAATTAAAAAAAGAAGGTGGCCACCTCTGCGAAGGAAGGAAACGGCCTCAGCTGGCAAGGGATCCCTGTGAGGGCTGTGCCAGCACCCAGGGACATGTTACATGCTCCTTTGTTTTTTTGCTCCATGAGAGCAGTTGGCAGAAAATAGGCAAATTCCTCAGGTCTGGCTGGATGCTCTGGCCCCCTCCAGTAATCATGTTTCCTGCCTGGTTCTCTGGCAAGCGTGTCAGTTTTAGAACAGCTCCAGTTCTCTGTGTCACTGCAGGCAAATGAAACCCAGAGTAGTGCTTATCTCTTCAAATACCAGTGAAGTTAGGGTTCCAGTCCCTGTTTGCATCATTGCCATTCCACCTGTTAAAATACTTTCCAGACAACAATCTTATGAAGAGAGCACATGCACATCATAAATGTTTGGGATCATGTGTTATGTTGGAAGGCTTTTAAGGTGCTTTGATTTTATTTTGAGGGTGGCTGAACTCCCAAGAGATTGTATTAGGGCCTGCCGACAAGTGCCCCAGAATGAGCTGGATTGTGTGGGAAAGTGAAAACCAGCTTTTCTTCTTCTTTAGTCAATCCCTGTTAAAAAAATCAGCCCCAAGTTTTGTGACTGAATGTTTAAAGAGGATTTTCTCTCGCTCTTCTGCTTAATAGATGAAGGAACAGCAGCAAATATTCTCATCCACCTTCCAGGTTCGCTAAGCAGTGAACTTATTCCAAGAACCTGAGCTGGTCTTTCCCTTGCAGTTTCCACTATTCTCTGCAGTCTTGGATAGGCAGAGTTTGCATTGCCACAAACATCAGAGCAGAACCCTGCCTGGCACTGTCTGGACAATCTTGTACCCAGACAAAACTACAGAACAGACACTTCCTTGTATTCTGACTAGCCTGTGCAAAGCAAAGATCATCAAACCAGTAGGAGCACTTCAGATCTTTTCCTTACCATTTCACCAAAGCAGAGAGCATGTGGTCCTCGGGTCTTCAACATCCCGTGCATTGAGCTATGTATGATGGGAGGCAGCTGCAGTGCAAGTGATTTTATAACACAGAACGGTGGCACTTTAACATTTCCTTTGCTAGAATAGGTTTATCTCAAAATTTTATGTTATTTCAACAAAGTGGAGTGTTTACCATAAATAGCAGGGCCTGTAGAAAGCCTGCTGCAACACTCTTCCTACTGTGAAGCAGCAGTACCTCAAGCCTGAACCAATTTAAGAAGGCATTGACCATATGATTTTAATATTAACAAGTGGAGCGAATTTGTGAGTGGATTGTTGGCCAGTTTCATAGTGAGGGCACCTGCAATCCATCAACAGGGCTCGTACAACAAGGTGTCAATGCACAGGCAGAATAACAAGAATTGGGTGCGTGCAGGGATCACTCAGCTGGTGGAGAGGTGTTAACATGTGGGAGGAGAGAAAGGGCTATTGTGAAATGCTGTTATTTGTTAGTCAGTTAGCAACCCTGTAGTTCTGAGATGAGGAAGAAGTAGGGCAAGAGGTGGAACATGGCAAGGAGGATGAGGGACAGTATGCCTGTGGCTTTGCTGCTGGCCGGAAAGCTCAGAGGTGAGTGGTATGAGTACAGTGTAAAGTTTGTGGTGGCAGAAAGTGGTCACGACCATCTTTTGTGAAGCAGGAACACACAGGTTATGTGGTTTTAAATGCAAGCAAGCACTCTTTAAAAGGGCATTACAGTTGTGACACTCAACCCAAGGGTTGGAGAGAGGACCCAAGTGCCAGGCTCCTTCTTGGGGAGCTCAGGTGGGCCGCTGCCCAGCCCTCAGTCCTCTAATGGTGGGCTAACATGGTTCAAGGAAACCTGTCATTGCAGGGACTCCATTTTGAACACAACACACTGGGCTGCGATGGAGTAAAGCAAGAAAAACGCTCCTTATTCAGCTTCCCTTCCAAGTGTGTTCCCTTGCAGAGGCTTCCCCTGGGAATAAGCCTGCCTCTCCCACACTGACTGGGGGTGGGCAGTGCCTGATGCCCAGTTTGTCACCCCTGTGCCCCAGTTCCCCTGCCGGAGCCAACACATGGATGCCATGGAAGGTGTACCAGGGAACATTGCCCCTCTGGGACCTGGTGTTTTGACGAGTACAAATAACATTGCAGGCTAATGCTGGAAAGTGAATCCAGTCTGCGGACACTGGCTTGGCTTTCACAGAACGTGACAGAGGAGGAGATGTGGATGGGCCTGTTTGCCAAGGAACAGAAGGACAAGGAACAGTCACCTCTACAAGAAGTTCTGAACATGCAAGAGGGGTAGATCTCTTAGCACTCTGCCAAAGGGACTGGACTCTCTAGAAGTCACTCTAAAGCTGGTGCTCCTTAGGAAAGATCCTTCCCAGCTGTGTCCTTGAGCTCTTACAGTTTTTGCAGGGATGTAATTTTTTTGCTCTATTTCATAGATTTTTCTCCCTTTTCATAGCGTCTCAAAGGGTGATATCAGCATGTTGTTATGTTCTTTCTATTGTGTGCCAACTTCAAGTACGTATTTTCATCCGTCTAAATAAGCACAGGGCTTCAGCGACATGATCCAGGAGTACAAAAATATGGGCTGTCACAAAAATGTGGGCCTCTGTTTGAAGGAACCCAGGTTGCCTCCTGATCTCACCTTCCCCTCCAGCAAATGACTGGAGCTGCTGTGTCCTGCTTGAGTTACTTTGTCTCTGCCTTTGCCTCTTACTTTATTTCTGTATTGCTTAGCTAGTCTTGACTTAGCATAATGTCTGTGCTCTAACTCAGGTGGTTCATACATGCTCTTGGCAACACGTGCTAGCTCTGTTGTGCTAACAGCACGCTCTTCTGCACATCTGAAATAACACCAATCTTCTTCTCCATCCAGATGAAAACCCCTCCTTTCTGCTTTGCCAGTTGCTGTTTCCTGTCACTTGCAGTGGCCTCTTCCCAGGAGGTAAGAAAATAACCTTGCGTACTTTCTACCAGTGGTAATGTGTTGTGTTGGCATTCTGTGAATGACTGGTTTCAGGAGCCTCTGTCAGCATACCTTGCCAGCAACCAGGTTTTGGATGTTTGCTTTGGGAACATTTTGTGGTTAAATGGCTGTGTTCCATTCCACATGTAAACATGGGCAAAAGCTCACATTGAACAGGGCTAAACAGTTGGACACTGGTCAAAGAGGCTACTCCCCTTCTTGAATACATTGAAATTTCGCATGGAGCACAGAACAATTTAGTAGCAGGAATGCCCAGGTCCTGCCAAATGTATGATTTTGTTTTATTTTCTTTTTCAAAATGCCTAGCGCAAGGAGCGAGCCTTTATTTGGAAGGAGATGTCAGAAAAGCAGAACTTAATTGAATCTCAGACTGTACAACTGGAGTCATGTCTAAAAGGAAAACTGTCTTTTCCCTTAGCATGCACTTGTACTGGAGGCCAGTTTCCACCCTCATTTGCATGAGTTTAAACCACAGTAATACCACATGTGACTGTGCCAGTATGGCTTGACATTAGAATTGAGTCTTCAGCTATTGTTTTTCACTTTGTTAGTCATGTGATTGAACACAGTGATGCCAATCTGGTTACTTGCCACAGACGTGCAGAAGAGTCTGCCCACAGCATCAGGACCTAGTGTGTGCTCAGCACTTTTCAAATCCAGGTCTGTGTCACTGAATGTTGCAAGCTCTGCTTTGGCAGGAACAGGAGAGAGACACATCCTTTAAAAACCAGTATGCACTGTGGTGTGAGGAGCTGTCACGGCACTTTGCTCTGATTAACTTTATCCTTCAGGGGTTTTGTAACCATGTAATGGAGGTGTCATTGTCAGCTCCTAAGGTAGTATAGCCCATTTTCTATATAGATTCAAGAGAGAGTTCTCCTGTGCCACAGTGCGGAAGCTTGCTGCTGTGCCAGGGAGCACAGGTGGGGCCTTTTCTAGTAAGGGGTCTGGGAAGAGCATAGTTCAGCTTTCGGGCATTTTCAGTTGAAGGGCACCTTCTAGCTTGTTGAGTGTTCTGGTGTACTTTGCTGTGGTTTTCCATGCGTGGTCTGTGGAGCACTGATGGGTCTCTGGTAGCACTTGTTGGTGCTCTGCAGATTGTCCGATCACATGGTGCTGGCACACTGCCGTATTTCCAGCTGCTAAATTGCATTCAAAGGCCATTTAAAATACTTTCCTAATAAAACTTGCCTATAAAAATAGTTTCTATAGCTGCTGCAGGGATGTTCTAGGAGCTGGTCCAAAAGACAGTCCCTGCAGAGCTGAGATCCACCCTACTAAAAAAAGCTGAGAAATTTTAGCCTTAGCAGGAGTGCAGCAGAAAATACCAACAGCAGAAATGTGGCAGTGGAAGTGTTAACCCAGTCCTGTGCTCTCTTAGTTAATGCACAGTCACTCCTGCAGCTGATGGATCACATAGGCAGCAGGGTTTGTTGGGTAGAGTTTCTAAGCTGTTTAAATATGTTACAGCTTTGCTGTTAAAGTAGAAGAGCTTGGATTAATTGAGTAAGTGGCACTTAAGAGATTGCAGGTTAGGAGGAGGCTAAATACAGTTGGTTAGGTGGCTAAATACAGTTCGGGTGTTCATGTGTTTTTCTCCCCCTCTTTAAATCCGTGGTTGCACTTTCCCTATAGCTATGGGGCTGAGACAAAGCCCATCAGCTGCAGGTTTTATTGCCAATGAGCTGAGACATGCAGCTGTTTCAGTTCTTTGATCACAGAAGATAGCAGGACAAGCAAACCCAATGCTGATGCAAGCTGCTGTTCAAAAAGGCCTGTGTAAGCTCAGTGCAGCTGCTTGGACTCCCAGAAGGTGGCAGGGATAGGAGGCAGAGGCCAAGGCAGGGCTGGCAATCCGTTTGGATAGGGTCTCAGTGGCCGATGGTACCTGCTGAGTCTTCTTTCTGGCCAGGTATAACCAATTCTCTCTCTTTGCCATTTCATGTCAGTGCCCAAGTGTGCTGGAAATGCAGCTTTAAAACAAGTTATTTTCTCCATATGTATAATAAGCCCTTGGAAGCCAGCATGCTTCACTGGTGTGCATGTCTTGTTTCCTTTCTCACAAAGTGTCTTTCTCAGCCGTAACTAAACAGTTAGCTCGATGCTTTAATTTATCCTTCTGTTTTCATTAGTTCATCAAGGCAAATCCTTCCAGGACTTTGATAGAGACTCTTTCCCCTTCATATTTGGACATATCTGATGCATATGCCAGATACCACAAATAACCCAGTCTCTTTTTCGTTAGGCAGCATCTGGACTTCCTTCTGTGCCATTGCAGTGGTAGATTTTGACCCGGTTTCTCTGTGGGAACAGAGTTCAAATGTTCGTGCTGAAGACAGCTGCTCAGCCGAGAAAGCCAAAATGGATTCAAATGGACTTGTAGAGAACATGCAAGGAGCGAGAGCTATGTGGGTA
>JBCJKH010060478.1:0-20000 GCA_039877255.1 Loriculus beryllinus | reverse complement strand
TCTCTTACGAGCTTCTTGAGCAGCCGTGGATCTGAGAATGCCAACTGGGCTCCTTGCAAAAGCCAGTGTGTCCACAACTGCAGGCAAAAGGCAGTGAGAGGAGCAAACTCCTGGCTCACAAAACAGGATTCAGGAGCACCGTGCCCTTTTGTGTGAGTTTGGATGTGCCAGTTTTTAACCCTGTGTGAGTTGCAGCCGATCCAGAGCTCTTTGGGTTCCAGTTTCAGGGATGTGCACTCACCAATGTACTATTTAATGCTTTCACCCCTGTTGGATCACTTGCTGCTTCCTGACTGGTACAGGCGCATCCTGCTGGCTTTGATAGAGCTGCTCACGTTAGCAAAACCAGACGGATTTGACTTTCCCTGAATTATGACAGTTGGCATCTGAAGTGAAACAAAGATCAGACCTGAGATGGTTTTTTGCCATCATGTTGCATTTAAAAGCTCGTATTACTTTGGTTGTATTACATTGCATCACACTCGACCGAGTCAATGTGTCATAAAGCTGCCTAATGTAATTGTACCCTGCATAAATGCAAGAAATGCCCCCAAAAAGTGATATTTCATGCTTGGTAGCTAGCGCCTCGCAAAGATTAAATCCACAAGAAGTAGGTATGTCCAATTGTTTGTTTGGACCAGCAAATAATTCATTGCCCACATTATCTTTTGTGAAATGTCAGCCCATGCTGTAAATCACTAAGGTCCTGCTTGAAATGCCAGTGCAGGGGTGCTTTTAAAGAGCAAATTTAATTTTAGGGCCAGTTCACACAGTGGTTTTCCCCATGAAGCAGAGCTGCCCGATTGCAAAGGCAAAATGCCTCCTTAGAGTGTTTGCTTGCCTTTGTAACTAGTCACTCTCAATGGGGGCAGCTTATTTATCTTGGAGACTCCCTCCCAGGCACTGGCCTCTCCATGAGAGCTTTCAGAAGAGAAACCTTGATACACAACCCTGGGTGTTGTGAACTGAGATCTCCAGAGGCCATTCTCTGCTCTCTTTTTGAGGTATCTGAGGGAAAAGGATAATTTTCTTCTCCTTGTGCCTCAGTTACTTGTCTACAAAAGCAGAGACTGAATGCTGTCTTAGCAATGTGGAGTCTGGCTTTCGTAGCTAATTCCTACAAGCTATGATGGAGGTACAACATTAGGTTATGGGTGACAAGCTGGGTAGGAGGAGAGAGAAGCTATGATTTTCAAGCTCAAGTTGCATTGTGATTTTGGCAGTGGGTTAGGAATGATCTCAAGAAATTAGTTTCTCACTTTTGAAACTGGGGAAAATATAATCCAGGTGACACTTTATGTTTGAAAGGCTTTATCTAGCCCATAGTGCCTCTTTCCTTTGTGGGAATTTGACCTCAGATGGCCTTGCTGCCAGCCTCCTGCCACAGCCACTGCTCATCTGTGCCCCACACTGGGCAGATGAGAGCTGCCAGCTTGCACACCCTGCTCTCTCTGTGTGATGCTGATACACATGAAGCATCACAGAGCTTGAGGAGGGTCCTGTGTGCAGCTGCTCCTAAAACCATCCAGTGGGACCACACACAGAAGCTGCTGCACTAGCAACGATGCCCATTTTAAGGTTTTCCAGCAAAATGCCCAGTAAATCCCTAGGATTTCAGGACGCGTGAGGCCAGCGAGGAGGAAATCTGTTTGCCAGCATGTGCTCACTGTGACACGCAACCTTTCAGAGCACAAATTGACCTTTCTGGGCAGTGATAACTGAAATAACATTTCACAATATTGTAACATTAGAGACACTTCAGCAACTGCTACAAGTGGTGTGAGCTTCCCCTTGCCAGGCAGAAGGGGTGATCCTGGCCTCTCCTGTGCTGGATCCTTGATTGGCTGTCACCTTCCTGACATGCCCTGTTGCCTGCAGTGGATTGGCCAGGGGCAGATTTATATCCCCCTGTCACAGCCAATAGAAATAGAGTGTTTTCTGAGTCCCTGTTTAGTTACAGTGACAGGACCCTGATTGGGTGAAGCCTTGTGATTTATGGGGGTTTGCTGAAGAGTAACTGAGTTTTATCAGAACGTAATGATGTGGTACTAATGCTCATTGCGACAGCATGGCTGGCCAGCCTGGAAAGGTCAGCGTTTGACCTTGGCTGTGTTGTAAGTAGATCTGGTTGTGTTGCACGCTGGGTTACCCATTCACAGCAAACAAACCCCCAAATCACAGCTTTATTTGCTGCGCCTCTGACAGGCTCCCTCATACCCACATCCCAAGGAGTTCATCTTACAGGGGTGGGGGGAGCTTTTCAGGTTCCTGACAGTGCTGCTGTTCCTGCTCCTTCCATGTGGCTGGTTTCTGAGTGAGGGTGCCATCACTTTCTAGAAGGAGCCTCAGCTTCCCTCTTCCATCCTTCCAATTAGAAAAATGAGGAGAGGGATAAGGAGGTATCTTGGAGGAAAGGGTGGAATTGAGGACATCCACTGCAGGAAGAACCATGATTTGGTCATCAGGCAAAAACCAGTTATTGGACATACGTAGTTAATCTCAGGATGTGCTTTTCAAATGCCTCTAGGGACCAGGTTAGTTCAGAAAGGAAAATGCAGACAGGTAATTACTACCATTTAATTGCTGCTTTTAATAATGGGCCTGATCCAAAGCATTCAGCCAGTTAAAAATGCACATCTCTGGGCTGGCCTTGTTGTTATGGCATCATTCAAACCTGTGGTTTGTTGTTGGGAATGTCAAGAAGTTACATTCACTGCAAATAAAGCAGGATTTATTTTCTGCATTAGTTAATAGCGCTTCCTTTCCTCAGTCAGCATTCAGACTTGAGGGTACAAATCTCAAGTAGAGCAGCAAAACTCTTAGTAACACTTTAACAGGGTTTATTACGTTTGTTTGCTTGAATAAACATCAGGATCCTCAAGCACTTTCTTTTCTGAAGATTAACAAGCAACCCCATGGCCTGACACTGTGATTTCAGTGTGTTACAGGTGTCTTTCTCCTCAAGTTCCTTCACAGATCCCAACCTGTATCTTTTATTAGGTAGCACAAGGAACATGGGCCCCAGACTGTACACCTGTATTGGTGAGTTACTAAGCTTGTGGGCTACGCCGTATTTCTACAGCTGGTTTGTAAGCCATTTGCAGTCAAGTAGGTTCAAAGGATTCCAAGTGCACATAAATCTCTGTGTCACCAATATGCACTAGTATGAATTTGCAAGATATTTACACAACACAAATACTACTCCACAGTCATTTTAGGCATCATTTTTACATCACAGAGAGGAAAACATCACACATCTTTACTGTGAGCGTCACTTTGGAGCAAATTATATTGTAATTCATATACATTTTATAGCTCTTATATGTTTCAGATCTATTAATGCTTGCTACACCTCAGTTCCCGTCTGTGTATGGAACTTGTTTGCTCTTTGTCTCTGCTTGTACTTTACATTCAGTTTCTGACATCTCTCTCCTGTTCCTTGCCTTGCCCAGGTAATGAGCTGTTTCACATTTGATGCCAATTAGAGACATTCCAGGCTACTGATACAAACACTGATTCTCAGAAACATGTGGAATGTGTGGACCAGCTTCTGATCAATTCGTTCCAAAGGAGAAGCAGCACCAGTAACTTCAGCGGAGTCACTCCTGATTTATAGATCTGATTCATACACAACAAAAGAGCCTGGCCCTATCTGTTATCCTGGTACAATTCTGTTTGCTTTGGGGGACTAATTACACTGTAGGGTGCTGCTTGCGTAGGATTGACTCTGAGCTCATGAACTAAATGCAGAAATGAATATGCTCTTGATAAAGCCTCTTTGGATTGGGTTTGGAGCTTGGGATTCATAGGTTACATTCCCATTTGGAGCAGTCCTCAGCAAGCTGCTTAACCTCTTCTGCTCTAAGCCTATCTATTCCATTTATACAGTGCATCATGTTCTTTTTACAAAACCCATAGGTACTGCTCAAGAATTCTGATTTTTGAAGCAATCTGAATGCCTGTGGTAGAATCTTTCTCATTTTGAACAATCTTTTTATGCCTGTATTGAAAATCTTAACAGGCTGTTTGTGAAAAGTTTCCATTTCCATATGGAAAATGACTGAAGGGTATGTGCAAAATTAAGACTTGCCTGTTGAAACATTAACAGATTTGTCACACTGTTAGTCTCGGAGCTAATCCATGCAAAGTTGAGAAGAATGCAATGCATGGATTTGGAAGCTCCTTACTGTGTGAAGGGCTGCTCAGAATGCTGAGCAGGGATGTTCTAAGGCTTCCTGAACTGTCTGAGATGATTTTGCAGCTAACAGCCACCTGTTAGGGAAATTTGCTGCAGCTACATGAAAGACAACTGTTGTAGAGCACGTACTTTAACTCCTGCGTTTAACCTGTGAGGGGTATCTGGCTGTTAAGTCTGTAAGTGTTCAGCCCATCACAGATAAATGGAGTACCAGAATGTGCCACTGGTGCCAGGGTCCCAGGAAAAGGAGTGCAAAGAGCTCTTGCTGGGTCTGGAAACCTGAGAAAGGGACACAGTTGAAACAATGCACATGCACTCAGGTGTTTGATGCCCTGCCGTCCCTACCATCCACATGGGCATAGTCAAACAAGTACTGAGGACATGATTGGACTGAAATGTTGTCCAGATTCTGGTATGTCTTTATCCCAGCTGAATATAAGGGAGACCCCAAAGCAATGCGAGTTGCATCTGCTATGTAAGACCTGGTGTTTCCTAGTACCTTGTTCAACAGTGATTGGCCTGGAAAATAGAGCAGTAATCAGGGAAGAGTAGATCTTCTGCCCACCTTGGACTGACTCTAATATTGTACCTGTTTGAATCAAAATGAGAGAAGATGCAAAGCAACAAATAAATGCACTTTCCCTATTCATATGCTGAACTTGTGAGAAGTGCCTGATGTTGTCTGGAATTGGCTGTATCCTAGAGCATGGGCTCCATCCCTGGTGTGCCGTTCTCCTTAACTGCATTCAAGTAAGCAAAGGGAGCTGCCAGGGGCAGATCTGCTCCATAGATACCCTTAGCCATTCGCTGCCCAAGTCACCAGCAAAGGGTTCAGGCTTGCCATGATAAATGTTGTAGGCAATCCAGTAGAGTAAGTGGCACTGTCTGGTGAGGTTATTACAGGGAGAAGAGTAGGAAAACGGTGCGTTTTGCTGCATGTCCCACAGCAGCTGTATCCCATGCTGAAGCTTTACTTTGATCTGGGGGTATTCTGTTTTAATTTGTTTTGTTAGCTTTTATCCCCAAATCATTCTTCCTGGACACAGGGTTCATGCACACACTGTGGTTTGTATCTGAAGTGTGAGGCAAAGGCTGAACTTTACAGGCTGCAGGAGGCTGTTGTTTTTCTTTTGTTTTGTAGTGTGAGTTTTGGGGTTTTTTGTTGTTGCTGTTGTGCTCCAGCTCTGATCCTATCTCCGAGGGAGTGCTTGGCTTCACTCCCTTGGAGTTTGATGTCCCAACTTTTCCTTCTTAGCACCGGGAAATCGTAAGCTTATAGTGAATGATAGCCAGTGGGCCTGGGATTGATTACAAACAAAAATCCCAGATAAGATCATAAATTTAACCCATCCCTGTGATGTGATTGTATCAGGATTCAAGTAAGTCTAAAAGTTGTTTCCGATTTTCAGCCACTTCATCTGGTTTCCATACATCCCAGCTGGGAGTGAAGTACTCTTGCGGTAGACTCTAATCCATGCCAGCCTGCCGTGGAAGAAGCCCTCGTTTCTGTTGTTATTGTATTATAGGAATGGATAGAAATGCTTTAGGCAACATGGATGTTTCGGGGAGGATCAGCTTCAACACTGCTGAGGGAAAACCAGCTTGATAATAAGAAAACAGGGCTGCTTTCTCACTGAGCTGCCATACCTCCCATTCCCTTCCTGAACTTTAGCTGCATTTGAACAAATTCAAAATGGTGTTTTAACACGAGAGATGAAACCAGGGCTTTGATTAAGAAGAGCATCTGAACCAAACCAGACACGGCCATTCCTAGCAAAACCAAACACTGATGTTTAATGCCTGCTTCTCCATTGCAGGAAGGAGATATTTGTGCTCAGCTTGCCATCCTTCTGGAGCTGCTGCTTATCTGTTTTTATATGCGTTCTCCATCTGAGCTGCCTGCTTTCACTTGCTGTAAATGACTGCTGGGATCCAGGTCCTCTGCCTGAAAGCAGATTGAGCTTTACACCTTCCACAGTGCTGAAGCCGATGCGCTCCCATCCATCCGCTCGCCCCGTGGTACCAGGTGATTTAATGTTACTGTTTCTTTAACGGCCTCATCGCTGCTCTGGCTACACAGTAGTTGTCTCCTGTGTGACTGTGCCTGGGAAAATCTATTACTGGAGTGCCATTAATCTGAGGCTGCCGCCTCTGGCACTTTCTGACTCTTCTATTTAATGGGCCTGTGCTTCGGAGCTCTGGAGACATGCTGTTTTCCTCTCTTGATCAGCTTTGTTTAATTATCAAAATATTTGATGCAGAAAATTGACATTAGTTGTGAAGGTTTCTGCCTTCCTCCTCCTCACAGCCTCCCTCCCTGCTTCATAGTGACATTGAGATCTTCTGCATGTGCCACCTTCACCTTAAAATAGAAAATCGCTTGAACAATCATTTGCTTGTCCGGGCACAAGCTGCATTAGCAAGCTACAGGTAGAGCTGCTGTAGCCCCTCTGCGGTAGCTTGATGCTGTGCCTCACCCAAGCATAAAGAGAAGAGAGGCCGTGGCACAGGTAGTGCAGATGGACCTTTGTCTCCTTCCTGCAGATGTAAGGGTGCAGCCAGGCAGCACTTCTGGAAAGCTCAGAAGAGGGCACCCCCATGAATTCCTGTGCCTGTTTTCAGGGTGAGCTCATCAGTAAGTGAAGGTTCAGCAAGGCTCAAAGTCATGGACGTCCCTTAGGAGCAAAGATTTCCCCTCTGGCTTCCTGCTCCTATCTTCAAAGCAGGAAGCTTTAGGTGTGGCAGGTATTTCAATTGCCCTATTTCATTTTGCTTACCCAGTGACCACATTCATCATTCCAGGACTAGGGATGGGCTCACACAGAATCAATATTTATAGCTAAAATGAAGCTCTCGGGGCAATATGGTAACCATGTACCACTATCTCCACAGGTAGGGAAGACAAAGTCCTGAGGAAGTCCTCACATTAGCAGGAAGAAAGATATGGTGGGAAGAAAAGTCCAAGGTAAATGATTACCATCGCTGGAAGCCCTTAGCTGCTGGAGCAGCTGTCCAGTGGGAGTGACAGCTTCTGTACGCCTGAAATCTTTAAATTGAGGATGCCATTTTGGAAAATGTACTTTTCCGAAGCACAGCTTCCCAGGTTTAGTGCAGGGTGAAGAGGGGAGTGTGTCTGGGCTCTGTTACTCTGGTCAGGCCAGAGGAGCTGGTGGGGGCTTTGTGGCATTTGAGTCTTTGCTTCTGCCATGGTCTTCTTAGCACTGCCTTGTTACAGGGGAAAGGAACTTTAAAGAGGGTCCTAAATTAGTGCCTCACTTTTCACAAGCCATGTCTCTTATTTCTGCTGCCTCTCTGTAGAATGCAGTGAACAATGAAATGTGAATTACTGAGATCCGGAGCTATGGCAGACAAAGCAGGAGAGCTATGTAGGTAACACTGAAGCACACGAGTACTGTTGTTACATTCCTTCTTCATATGTATGTCTGTTTGCTCCACTGGACTTTGTTCCTTACTACTAACATTACTGCTCTCTCTTTCTCCATTACACGTGCTGTACTCTCTTCACAAGACACACACAGGCTGTAGGGAAGGTGAGTAAAGTACAGATGGGGCCCATAAAAGTTACCTAGCTCACTATTATGGTGACTCTCAACAAGTAAATCACATTCCAGCAATAATTATCCTCTTTTTCCAGCAAAACCTTACATGCTATTGCTACTCTTACATCAGGATTAGCTGCTGTTTGGTGTTTATATAGTTTGTATGGGTCCCCCCGGTATATAAATGTTACCAATTTCAGTTATTAATTCATAATAAGAGAATTATATTTCCTAATTAATTTGTATGAGAAGGCTATCAGAGGAGCTGGAATTATTGAACAAAGCATTGTACAGTGAAAAAACCAACAACTTTGGACAGTTGTCTTTGCTCTGTGGTGTGTAAGAAATACATTGAGGAACGCTAAGGAGATGTGTAGGCAAAGATGCTTCTCAGAAGTGTCCCTCTGCTCTGAGCATATACCTGCCCAATGGAGTGCTTTTGTCCAGCATTGGCTTTTGTCTGTATTTTTCCTTCACATGCCCTGTGGATAATACAGAGTTAGGGCTAATGTAGTTAGTGCTCAGGTTTGATAGCAAATCTTCATTAGAACCCCATACTTCCTTAAATAAAGGGGTAAATTGTTTCACAAAAAGCCTGACCAGTTAGCTAGCTAGTCCATGGCTGTATAATAATATAGAAGAAGAAACTAGAGTTAGGAATCTTTCCCCCCTGCCCCATTCACAAGGTTTAATCTTGTGTGGTTTAAATTCTTCTCTTTCTTCTCTCCTGTGCTGCCTTTATTATAGGAATATTTCTGGTGAAGTCAGTGAAGTTACCTGTGTATCATTCTGAATTCATCCATTCAAGCAGCTGTGGATCACTCAGGTAAATAATGAGTGTGCTGCAAGAGAGAATCAAATTCAGACTCTCCTTGTGAATATCCAGTGGTAAAAGATCAGTTATGAGCCTTCATGCTGTCTGTAACTCAGAAATGCAAAGCTGGTCTTGTAATAGGTGTTCATTGCATCACAGATTTGGGCATAAGGAAAATTAATAGCTCTAGCTTCATTTGTACTGCAAATGAAAATAATCATAAAGATACAAGCCACCAAGGTGCAAAATGAGTTTTCCAATTCATAAGCACAAGCCACCACGAGTTAAAATCTCTTGGTTTCTTCCCATAGTGCCTCAGGCGATAGTTTTCATATATATTTCTCCATGGTCAGAAGTCAGAGCAGACCACTGCTATCTAAGACCTTGACTTTTTTTCCCTGACAGTTACAATTATTACAGCCCGGGGGACTCATTTTCTCAGTCTGGCCACCCGCTGACCTAGCCTGGAACCAGAATACACTTTAAACCAAACAAACAGCAGCTCGGCTCCCTTCTCTTCACTCCTCCTCCCCCAGCTCGGGAATATTTTTACACCGTGCCCCTTGCAAAAGGATATTAGCCACTGTTGCTGAAGGCACAATCACATTATCAGCACCATTCTCTCTCCCTTTCTCCCTCTCCTCCCCCCAAAGATAAATTTTTTATGTTGCTATTTTCTTCTCTTTTGTATTTGGCATTCGATATTTACGTGATAAACTGCAGAGCTGCTACTAAATGGGCCCTGATACAACTTAATAAACACATAACAGCATCCAGACTGCACTGCATTACTGTGCTGTGTCCTGGGCTGCTGAGGATTCTTGGAGATAATGTCTGCTAAATAAAAGTTATGCCTTAGTACAGAAAAAATATATATGTATTTATTCCAGAATAATTAATGAAACAAGCTGGTTGATGATCCTGCCTCTCCCTCCCCGTTTGTCTTCTGAAGTGCACCCATGCTCTGCTTTTCTCTCTCATACCCACAGCCTTTCTGTGTCGGAACACCTCTACTTCTCTAGATGAATATGCAAGGAATATGCAACCAACATTTTCTCTGCTGTTGTCTGCTGTTCTAGCCAGGGAAGGTCTACAGGCAAAGCCTTCACATCTGCAGGCTGAACTTTCAGAAGGAAGCCTGTGTTTCGGTGCCCTGCCGAACTGAGGTGGGATTCAGTTAGAGCCCAGCAAGATGCAGACACAGGGGCTGGTCCTCACTGAAGAGAGCTGAAAGGGTACAGCAGAAAGTTACAGATAGAAGCTGCAATAGAGGTAACTTATTTCCATCTGAAGTGCATAAATGTTATTGTTTAACACTTGCAAAGTTTTTTGCCAAATTTTTAGCATCTTTAATATTTTTATTTTTCAGCAGAAAAAAAAGCAATTTACCCCAGGTAATTGCTAATCATGCAGTGCATGAAATATTCCTTCTACATACCCCAAGAATTGCCCAACATTCAGTGAGGTTTCCCAGCTGTGCTTGAGTGATGGGAAACCATCGTACTTGTCCTGGTGTTGGTCCCATTTGGACCCGGGTTTAGAAGCTGTTCATGAGGAGCAGTTTATGGGGTGTGGGTACACAAGTATTTCACTAGACTTAGCCAGGGCTGGGATGCCTTTCTGTGGTACTAGCATTTCCTCGCTTAATTCCTGATACTAAGACTACTCAGAGGCTTAAAACTTAAGATAGAAATAACTTAGGAGAATTGTGTATCTGTGATTCATGTGAGGTATCATTAGTTCCTACACTACATATCCTGGTGTTTTGTTATCTTTCCAGGAAGAAAGGAGAAATTATTCCAGACTTTGTGTCAACTGCAGAACAACGTTAAGCAAAGCCCTTCAGCAATCTCTAAAATCCCTATGTTTTCGAGATGAGCTGGTTTGCCTGTGGTAACATAGCTGCAGAGGCTGTATGCATGCATGAACACACACGGACACCTGTGGAGGTACATTCAGGAATCATGCCTCTAATCTTCACTCTGCTTTCCCTTGCCAGAATGGCAGGTTTTTCTTTACCAGAGTCTTTTCCTACTGTGTTCTAATTGCTGAAACTGTCAGCATAAAGTACCATCAACCAAAATGAAGTGAGGCAGACTCACACAAGCTGCAGAACTTTGCAACACAAAGCCACTTTACAAAGAGTTTAGCTCTATAGAAACCGCAGTGAATGCTAGGAGGAATCCCAGAAAACTTTGCATGATGCTTCAAAATGCACCACAGGGATCCTGGGCTTGTTACCTCCTGACACCATCTTTCTGTAAAGGAAAAAGCACAGAGCGCTCCGTGGAGCGATTACCCCGGGGTCCTGTGCATTCAGCACTAATATTGCAAACTTTCAGGTCTCACAAAGGAGACAACAAGGACCTTTGATTGCCCCTGTTGAAGCTCCTGGTAAGGAGCAGGTCACTTCCCTCCAACCCCTCTGCGCCTCCATGTGTGGATATTTTCATGCCCACTTGACAGGTGACTATTTTACCAGACAGGGTTGTCAGTGCTGCTGGGGGTTATCTGGATTTAGCTGTAGGCAGGAACTGAACCACAATGAGCATTAAAAAAGCTCACTGTTCTTCGTTTGTTTAGAGACAAGCCATCTCAAACTTGTTTGAAGCCTTTTTTATTGAATTCACACTCTTGTGCCAAGCACTGAAAGATTTACTTTGGCTATTGCTGTAAGATGGAAAGCGTATGAATGCATGGCTGTCTGCCAGCTATGGGTGAGCAGTGAAAGGTCTGCTACAATGGACGGTTACATGGAACAAATGTGAATGCAGTGGGCAGACGTGACTAAAGAAAGGCTTTGGCATTCAAAGAGCTGCTTGAGGTTTAATCCAGTGATTGAAGTAGGGTCAAGAGATAACACATCTAACCAGCAAAGCTTTTAACTGGGCAGCAGCTGAAAAGTAGTAAGCTACAGGTATACACACATGTCCTCTGAATAACAGCTTCTTGCCTCCGCTTGCAGGCTCCAGCTCTTCCATGGGCTCCATCCGCAAAGGCGAAGACCCAGTTGGCCATACCCCGTGCAAGGTACCCCAGTTGCTGCTGGATATTTCTTGCAGATGTTGCCATACTTTTGTTGTGGTACAGTTTGACATACGACTCCCTGCTGCATCCGAAAGGGCACATTATCTCAATTAATGTTTCACAGCAAACATGGCACTGATAGTATTCATGGGACTAAAGACTATTACCATTTGCATGGTGACTAGCACAAGAATTATGACTATGTGTGTTTTCTGCAGCAAAATTTGCCCTCAGGCTCCCTTTTTTTTTTTTTTCTTTTTGGCTTGTGACAATGTTCCCTTTTTCTTCCTCCTTCTGTTTTGATTTCTACTTAAAGTTTTATGGCTCTGTCCCCTCCAGGGTGCTATTATCTTGTATGCTAATAGGGCTATGCATATTCTATTAGCGTTGTCAGTGTGAGATAAGAGGCACATTCTGTAAGGAGCACTCAGGGGGTAATAATCACAGCAAGGGGTCTCAATGTTAGTACATTATCAGTCATCTTCACATTTCAGTGGAGCCTGTTTATGCACCTCTTCAGCTGCGCAACTCAGACACTGGAAATTGCTGAATGTTTACGGAAACTGTTGTAGAGGAACATAATGGGATTTGAGATTGACTTGATAAAGGAGCCTTCTCCCTTGTTGCTTCCAGATACAAGATGCTTCTAACTGTATGCAATAAGTAGGATAATATGTTATATGGCAGTTAGCAGCTAAAATCAGACTCAGATCTGTATTTCAAGCAGTAGAGCAGCTGTCTAGGAAAGGATTTTGGAAGGGTGCACACCAGCAGTGCTTCCTCAGAGGTTTCTCTGCCTCACTTTTTACAGGGTGACACATAAATGCACACACCTGGTTCACATCAGGAGGAAGGCTGACAATTTTTACACCCTTTAGTCTTGAACTTGAATGATTAGAAGTAAGTAGGCCCATAGAAAGAAAATTGGTGACAGCATGTGAAGGGCAAATGAGTAACTTTGCAACACTCTTTGTTAGCTAAATAACATTCCTTGGTTGCAGCAACAGGCAATGGAGTGTGAAATAGGTGTCATGCGAATGCTCAGCTGTTGATGATGCTGTGGGCTGCTGAGGCAGAGGGGCTTCTGTTGCTGGGCACAACTCTTGTTTCTCCCACTTCACTTGTGTTCCCACTTTGTTTCCTGGGGTGGTAACGCTGCAGGCTGACACTGCAGCCATCCTGGGGCAGGCATTAGTGCACCTACTGACAAGAGCTCATGTAGGAGAAGGTTCTTTCTCCTCCTCAACTGTGACACTTCTGGAACCGGTAACCAGCAAGTCTATAATTTACAAAACAATTTGGAGAAATTTGGTCTCTTTTTCTACTTTTCTGACATCACAGTTTGAGGGACCCTTTCACAGTGTTAGATTTTTCAGTGGCACTTGTAGGAGAAGAGGTAAAGCACAGTGCTAGTTCTTTGTATGATCTGTTAGAAATATGTGTACGTAAATGGCATTTTAATAGAGTTGCTGTATATTCCTCAGCAATTTAGTTACTTCTGTTCCAGCAGCAGTGGCATATTTATGTGCTGTTTGACGCCTGGATTATAATGGGACTCAGTATTCTCATTTAGTTGAGCAAAGGATGGAAGGGAAAAGGGGGGATTTTGTGCATTTCTTAGGAAGGTGGAATCTGTGATTAGGCCTTTGTAATAAGTTCAGTGCCTAGTTTTAGAGCCCATGGGAAAAGAACCTAATAGGGGATGGCAAAAAATACAGAGATGAGGAACCAGTCTCATCTTTAGAATGAACAAACAATTTTTGGAGACAGATAGAAAAGTTCCACTGTTCCTACAGCAGAAATTCCTTTCTACAGAGAGAAAACTAAATGCTGCCATGGGCAAAGCCTTTAGGAGAGCCTTAAATTGTCTCTCAGTAAGATAGGGAAATTCCCAAATGCATAGGTGCCTCCTTAGATGATCTAAACTTAATTCCTGGGCAGTGGCAGCTCTGTGCCTGCTACAGGCAAACAGTTGCAACAAGGAGAAAAGAAAGAGCTATGTTTTGGATCACTTCTGTAGTACTTAAGATTACACATGGATACAAACACTCCTTACTTTAAAAATATTTGTCCTTGACATTTCCAGACACATGGTTCACACCAAATGTATGCAGCTCCATCTCCTGAGGGTCTTGAGATTAAAACCCCTGCTTTCTCACCTTGTGATCTGGCATTAATAGCTGATAGAAAAATCACATACGTGACTGACATCTTCCTAGAAACGTGAGACTGTGGAATTAATGAATGCCATGCAGGAAAGCAGGGGTCAGTTTGGAAATAGGATTTCTGTTGCCAGCCATCCAGTCATGAACTGGACAATCTGCCGTTCATTTCTTTGCTTTAGCATTGAGGAAAATTGGTCCGGAGAATAAGGCAGGCAGGAAATAAGCAGCTCTGTTTCTTTGGCCACTGGAGGTTGATGGACTTTCATAACTTGTGGAAATCAGGCTGGCTTGTGTTATACAGAGGAGCTGTTAGCGCGTTCTTTATGACTGCCGGTTTCTTTTGTCCTGCTGTAATCTGCAGGATAAATCTGCAGATCCAGAGGCTGGGGTGGCCTGAAGGACTGGTGATCAGACACTGTGGTGAGGTCAGTGGTGCTGTGGTGTTGGACAGTTGAGCTTCCAGCGTCTGGATGCTGAATGAAGCATCAGGGGAAGGGTGTCTGAGCTCTGTTTGTGGGGTATGGGTATCTCCAACCCAAAAGTTCAATAGCTGGTTGAGACAGCTGGAGAGAATGGGCCATGGAACACTGTTCTGTGTGATTTGAAAACTGCTTTCAGTAGGGCAGTACAGGAGATGGACGTTATCCTGAATGTTGAGAGAGCTCCCATCGCTGCAGCAGCAGGGCAGCATTTTCTTTAGGGAAAATGGATTTCCTTTTCCCTTTTATATCTTCCCATTCTTCTGTTCCCTGTCTTTTTTCAAGAACAAATGAAAAAGTAAAATAAAAAAGAGCATAGATACAAAGGGAGCTGGGAAAGAAAGTATTTGCAAGGAAAAGCTTCCCACTTTTTTCCGGCTAAAGAAAAGGAATATTTGAACAAAAGTACAAAAATGCTGCAAACATTTCATTTGAGAATGACAAGCCATTCCTCATTGTTCTGTCAAGGTAGCTCCCACTCCCTTTTAGCTCTCCTGCAATCGTTATTGTTGCTTCTGGGTACACACTGCTTATTTTGGCTTCCACAGTGAAAACGCAGAACTCCTGAGTCTGTCAAATAAGGCAGAAAACAAATGCAAAAAGGGGAGGAATATCACATCTTCTTTTGCTGCTCTTTATAGATCTCACAGGAAAAAAACTGTGCCCCGGTCCCTTTCTGCATCCACATTATCCATCTGCACTGAATAGCATCCATTCAAGCAAGGGTTAAACCTGGCCACCATCAAACTGGATTCCTCACTGTAGGTGTGCTTGAAGGGAGGTTTAATTTCATCAAAAGTAGGTTGTGCTCAGCTGAAGCAATCACTGTAAATAGGCTTTCTTTTTAAAGGGCCATAATAACTGCATTTGTAAAAACTAAAGGGATAAAACTGGTCAGAGACCCGAAGCCATATCTTTCGAGTGTTTTCTGCCAGTTCATTATTGCTTCAAAGCAACTTCAGGAAAAATAAATCCCAAAGCATCCTGTTTACCTCAGTCTGTGGGATCCATAGGTGATATATGAGAAAAGCACTGTGCTACCAGCACACTGCAGACAGCCTCATCCGGTCAGGATTGTCAAACTCCTCACAGAGACTGCACAGGTAATAACCAGGGGCCCAAACCCACCCGCCCCCAAGAGCTGGGCAGCAGTCCTGATGCTGGAAGACACGACAGGACCCACATTCACTTAAATGTCTGAGAGCCATCCCATTTCCATCAGTGAGCACATGAACATTGCACGGGGAGAAATGTGGAAGCAATTACTTTAAGAGCCGTCTTTTGGGCAATTCCCAAAGAGACATCAGACCCTGTATTTATGAAGCCTATTGCATCGGGCCCTAATGAAGCAATTAAGCAAAGGGTCCTCTGTGTTTGATCTAAATGTGGTAATTTTTACAAAAACATCGCCGAGTGATAGATACCCATAACTCAGGGTCCTTAATTGTACTTAATTTGTTTGGAATACGAATGTGCATTTAATTAAGCCAGGGCTTTGCCCACATGTTTAAAGAAGGGCTGTCAAGGAAAATTAAGACCCAGTTTGTTTTCAAAGTTACTGGTTTTTATCAGGGCAGGACAGCGATCTTCGAACAGAAGGTTACAGATAATTAGGCAGAGACCTCAAGCCAAAAAAAAAAGGCAGAGACACTGTACAGCTGAGAAAGCAGGAAGAAAAACTCCTTGATGAAGAAACATAAGAATGGCTGTTCACATAGTCAAGTCATGCATGGCTAGGATTTGGTAAATGTGACCTCTTGCTTGAAATGTGTTTTGTGTTCCTCAACTCCAGCATTGCTGATGGAAACTGGCCATGCCTGATGGCAGAAGCAGCTGCTCCAGGACCACTGAACACGGAGAGCTGATGGCATCTCCATCAGCCAGCAATAACGTGCAAAGGGCAAAAAGCATTTTCCTTGTTTGCCTGGATTTACTCAAGCTAAAGCATTGGCTCTGAAAGCTGGATTTTAAAGTGTCTCTTTCCCCAGCACAGAAATACAGTAGGTGCTTGTCATCCTCTCAGGAAGAATCTTAGTCTGATGCATGTTGGGAGTGTATTCCAGGATGCGCAGTGCCTTTGACTTGCTGATGCTGTTATGGAAAGCAGCACAGTGCACTTTTGCATGCACATAAGTATTTCGTATAGAGCTGACACCCAGGGAGGGAAGCATGGAAACAAAAATGTTGAGACAACTGTGGGTTTAAACCTATTTCTCATTCTCACATAGTGAAAAAATAGAGTGCAGTCAAAAATAATGCTTCAACACATATGAAGAAAAAGCAGTTTTTGATACTGAAAAATTAGTGTCTCAGCACGACAGCAAACAAAGTCCATGTGTGGACACTGTAACCTCCACTCTCTGAGACTCTTCAAGAATCATACTGGTTATCAGTTTCTCAACACTGTCATTTTTAATGTCATTGGTGAGGCATTTATGTCAAGAGATCCTTACTGTGGAAAATAGTTGCTGTGGTGTTATCTTCAAGCCTCAATAGGTTACGTGGCCAACAAAGCAAGCTTTGCACACATCAGTGAGTGCTCAACTGTCACAGGAGAGCAACTCGTCTGCAGAAAGGTGCTGTGTCTGTAACTGAGCTGAAAATTGATCCCAGATTCCCTACACTGGGGAATGTGGATCTGAATTGTGAAAATCTTGTTTTCTTGAGTGGTTTGATGAGCTACTGCGCTGCTGACAGCTGCAGTGGCTCCAGTTGTGGGTTGTGACGTGTGGAGAATCAGGAGATGTTTAAACAAGTAACTAACTCTACCTGCTCTTATGTCCTGTTTGTGGATCTGTCTCTACCTGCTTTGCAGCTCACAGAAGCTGGCACCTTGCTCTGAGATGGTACCTGGCCTCCTCTGCTTGGGTGGCTTCATTTAAAACTTGGCAGAATACCCAGAACAGCATCAGCCCTAATTTAGTATAAATTAGTCAATGTAAAATGAACAGAATAAAATGAAATAAATGCTGTGGTATGAGAGCTCTCTTGGCTGGATGGCTGCCTGCTCCCAGAGACCCATGCGTGCTGTCGCTAGGATCTTAGGAGCAAAGTACTGCGCAGAAGGACCACGCGAGCGCTTTACCACAGTGCTCCTGCCTCTCAGCATTACAGGCATGTGAAAGTTTGGAGTCTCCAGAGTAAGATGCTGAAGGGGAAGGATGCTGTGGGAGAGCACAAGGGTGCGAAGTGTGAACAAGGAGCCAAAACAAAGGCAGGGAGATGCTGAACTGCGGCTGATAGCTGGGTGCATCACACATCCAAAGCCCCGAGGAGGAGGTCTCTCTCTTTTGCTGTATCTGCCAAGCACATTGAACCAGTTTGCATGGGCAGACCCAGGTCACAGTTCTTCCCTGGTAAAGGAGTGTGTCAACTGCTTCACCTCTTACTGGAGTTTGCAATTTTTGCAGCAATAACAGAGAATTTGAAAGGACATCAGAGGTGGATTTACGGGGCTCCTGGAAATCAACTGCTTCCTGTTCCAACAGCTTCTTCATCATGACTTGCTTTCTCAGTCACTGAATGATGTTCTGTTCGTCTTGGTGGGCAGTGACTATTGTTAAATGCAGAGCTGGGTTGAGCCTCGATTTGTGGAATAGCCTTTTTTGTCTCTTCAGCAAGTCCAACACAGTAAACTTTGGGCAGAGGTCTACTGACCAAGTGGGTAATTGTGTTCCAGTGTATGCTGTGAATAATGCAGATAAAAACCCTTCAGTGAATAATTCGTTTTGCCTCCACCCATTTTGAATTAGCCTATTCATGTATGTATCCTTTCCAGTCTGACGGTCTCTGTGTATGCATAGATTTACATAGCAGTGTTGTAATTCACAGGTACTTAGATATCAAAGCAATATAGCTACTACTCCTGCATATGTTCCTGACTAGTCTGTGTGATTGCATGTATATAAGTAAGCACTGTATACTGTACCATAACATTTGATTTGATTTGAAGATGAAACGTGACACGTTGTATTTGCTGCTGTGATGGCTATCTAGAATTAATATTAAAAAACTTGTAAATGAGGGCAATTTATGGCTATAAATAACAGAACAAGTATTTGGGGCTGTTCAGTGTTCAGATCCAAGTTTTCTGCAATGATGTTATATTGCCAGAGATTAAATTATATACTCACAGCTTTACCTTTACCTTGGCAGTGACTTCTGGATCCTGGGTCAAGCAAAGCCTGTGAACAGTGGGAAGCACTTGCCTTTGGGGATTGTGAGCCTTGAGGGGTATTGACAGCATTGAAATTGCCTGAGTATCATTGATAACATGCCTGCAGGTCAAGAACATTTGCAACAGGTTCATCTGAAGAGCAGAGGGAAAGAGTCTGTTTCCTGATGGATCGGGTTTGTCAAAGTTCTGAGAAGCGCCTGAAATTTGCATGGGCATCTGAAACCACAGTCAGTGGCATTGGTGCTGACTGAAGAGTGTCCAGAGCAGAAGCAGGGAGTACAGTCCCTTGGATTGGAGGTATCCAGATTAAAACATCCAGGTTTGCATCAAGGTAGCTGGGGTCTGGCTTGGAATGTGTGTCAATTCACATTTAAAAGCTTCTGCTAAGTGTTGGTGCTTGATGTATGGCTGGGGAGGCCAAGGTGCTGTGTGACAGTCAGAGGAACTGACTGAATGGCCCAGGGTTTAATGGAAAATCCACTGGGAATCTATTCACTGTGAGTTCTTCTGCCTTGCACAGCCAACAAGTTGTGATCATGCAGCTCCATCAGGGCTGGCAGGGCAGATGGGTTATCTTTGACTGCTGGGGAGTTCCTGCTCTGCAGAGAGCACAGACACTTGATTTGACTCCGTTTCAGTTTCCAGTCCATTACAAGTGACAGAGCTGATACAGAGCCTGTCTGTCAGCATTGTCTCTGGAGGGATGAATCTTCTCTTCCTTACTCATACCAGAACTGTCTGCTCGTGCTTTTTCAGATCCTGCTGAGCACCAGGTGAGGAGGAACTCCACTGAGAGCTGGATCACAGCTTCCCAGCCCTGCCAGGCCTTGTCTCACACACCCCTCCTGGCAGTTCCCAGGGAATGGCAGCTCTAGAACAAACCTCTTCCCAAGTGGGGATGTCAGTGCTTAAAATAAATCACTGCCTATCATTCCCTGAGTGGGTCAGAAGAGGACTTGTAAGCCCGTGAACAGCTCAAACCCACTGCTTGGGAAAGAAATGTCACAGCAGAGAGCGCTGCTCTGGATCCATCATCCATGGAGAAAAAACTGAGGAGGCAAAAGTCTTGACAGCTGTGGCCAGTTGTGCACTATTGTCTGCAGTCACATCCTGGCAGATACAGCTCCTTCCACTTCTAGAAAATGCACACCCATAAACCACCCTCTCAGTGGGAACCGCTATTACCATTTGGCAGCAGAGAAGGGAAAGGGTAGATCTGAATTTGTCTGCATTCAGTGGTTACCTCGCAGGCTCTTCCAAGGGGATGTGAGTGACAAACTCTCTTCCTCGTTTGTGGCTAGCAAGGATCCTGCAGAACATGGAGGTCTTGATCTGAACAGCTATAACTGAAATAGCAGATCTAGATTTCATTGCTGATGGATAAATACGCTGTTCACTGGTCTGAGCCTCACCTTTTCCTTTCTAATTTGAGCTGACCTTCTGTACCTTTGCCAGAGTCCCAGTGGTACTTTCCAATGCCCATTTATGAGGACTAAAGACAAGATGGACGTATATATATATATATATATATATATATATATATGTTTGTGTATTCTCCCGTATCACACTGGAGTGAGCTT
>JBCJKH010060476.1:0-15146 GCA_039877255.1 Loriculus beryllinus | reverse complement strand
GTAGATTGAACAAGCTTAAGGAAGATCCCTGGAGAGAAGACTGCAAGAGCTTTTCTCTTTTAACAAAACTGAGCTCAGTGTCCTAGTGTTCAGGTTGGGTGAATGTTCTCTTGGACCATGGACTTCCTAGTCAATGTGGTTTTTGTTTCCTGCACTTCAAGCCAAGAAAAAACTAAAACTCAAACTGAAGCACAGATAAAAAAATGGCTGTGTTAAAATAAAGTGTTCAACTAATTGCATGCCATTCGTTTAATTGCAATATTTGTCAGGATTTGAAATTGAAATATAAATTAATTAATATCAAACTTGAACTGTGCTCATGTTCTTTTGAAACTCCTGTGAGAAATGTGAATTATTTCATTACATGAGGTACAGCTGTGTTTAGATCAGTATGTAAACTCAGGAGTTTAGTAATACATCTTTGTGTTTTGAAATATTTATGAAAACTATTACAAAGTAGTACAGAAAGATTCATTTACAATGCAATCAAGGATTATTCTCTAAAATGTAGGTAAATTGAATGTTTGAACACACAAATAAATACGAAAGACCTGATTGCCAGGACACAATCAGCAGCTATTGTTTTGTATCAGTCCTCAAATTTCATGCCTGCTCCTCATCCTTTTCTGCATGCTCACCCTCTTCCATAGAGGTGGACATCCCTTCCTTTCCTGGCTAAGCGGACACAGAAATTGTTTTGATGTTTTTTCTAGATTAGAACTTTGAAGGAAAAAATCAGAGTCACACTTCTACTTCTAATAAAGTATTCTGCTTCTATGGGACTAGCACGTGTAGTCATGCCCCGTGTCTCTGACATTCCTCTGGCAAAATGAAAAAGCTTTGAAACACAAATCAGTTATGTGTTTTTCATACAAGTCTGGAGATAAGCAATGAAAACATAAGCTGGAATCCATCCCTTAGAATGACGAATTCACATCCTTATGTGGGAATTGCCTACGTGATGGAAACAAGAGACTTAACAACACAGCTCTCCGTTACAAAGCTTATTTGTAATACCAGTGACTACTTGGTCTTTTTTTTTTTTTTCCTTTCAGGTAATGACAAATACCTTCGTTTGTGGCACCCTGCTGTTAATAGTAAGCCTTCAGGGAAGCTATCAGGGCACCTACATAGTGTTGTGGAAATTGTGACAAATGAAAAAGATCAACATGTGATCAGCCTTTCCTCTGCAAAGGTAAACCACTTAACTTCATGGAAGTCAATGCTGTAAATGCAAGTAGAAATCTGGTTTATAGTAAGTATTTTTGATGGCATCTAGCCCTAATCTCACTCATTCTTTTATTTTAATAAAAGGTGACGTTTTAGCTTAGAATTTCCAAAATTTTGTATCAAGAAGCAAGACTAGAGTGGAACTATTTGACATATTTTCTCTCTGAATGTGACAAAAGAATACTTACAACAGTAGATATTAACTTTAATTTCCATATTAATTTGGCAACTGCTAGAATTATTACATAACCTGTACCTGAATGCTCCATTCAGTAGTGATCACCTGTAAAAGCTTCCTACAGCTTCATTTACTCTTCTCCCTGCCTGTTAGCCTACTAAATCCATAGGTTGAGTTTTTCTTACACTGGTGACTCTATACATCATGTTCAACTATTGACCTCTTTCTGAAGAGCACCTTTAACAAGGTTTAGTGGTCCAAAATATTGTCCATGAACAGGAATATTAATATAATCATAGAATGGTTTGGATTGGAAAGGACCTTAAGATCCTCTAGTTCCAACCCCCCTGTCATGGGCAGGGACGCATCACACTAGACCATGTTGCCCAAGGCTCAGTCCAACCTGGCCTTGAACACTGCCAGGAATGGAGCATTTACCACTTCTTAGGGCAACTCATTCCAGTGCCTCACCACCCTCACAGTAAAGAAATTCCTCCTTATATCGAACCTGAACTCCTCCTGTTTAAAATCAATAATAAATCTTCTTCAACCAGATATTGCAAGATTTTCTGGAAATGTATGGAAATATTACTGAGCTATTCTGTCTGTGCTGCTCCTCTGCCATAACTGCTTACCACTGCTCACTGGGGTACCAGTAAATACCACCTTTTCATGTCTTTAATCCTATTGTTAAAATAATCCACACCCTTCTAAAAGTACTACTAGCTGAAAATATGTCACCAGAAATCTCCCATCGTCATATAATCCCAGAGCTATACCCATTTCCCCTTTCTCCTGTAAATCTATACCTGTCTATTCTGTAGGTAACTGTATATTTGCTACAGTCATACACTACTGGTGAATTAAGGAGGGTTTTGACAGATAGCCTGTGAGCTATACATGTAGGAAAAATGGAATAACACCTAAGACATGACTTAAGGGAAATGAGTGTACATGAAGATATTTATAGAAAAGCAATAAGAATGAAGGCCCTGGGGAAGTAAAGGACCAGAAGATTTCTTGAGGTCCCTTCTGGGCCTTTCTGTGATTCAACGTGATGATTCCAAGGGAAGCAAAATCTATTGTATGAGTCTCCAAGTACATGGACACACAGTGTGTCTCTCTTTTCATTGTAAATGTTTCCAAAAAGGAAATACTCTTAAATTTGGCTGAAGGTATTAACTAGTCCTCTGTGTCATTTCACCAAAATAATCTTGGGTTTTTACATAATATATGGACTGTTTGCTAAAGTTTCAGCGTGTTGCAGTCATAGATTAGGTCACTGGCATGACAATAAAAGCATATGTATTAAATTGTAAATACAAATGTACATAAGGAGCTCTTTGATTGGAATTATTCTGCAGAAGCCACTAACCCAGATATCAGGAAACATATTGTCCAATATGGTTGTGACAGCCTATTCTCTTGATTTATGCTTATAATTTCAGTGATCATTATCATTATAAAAGGAGAAATGAGTGCTGTATTCCACACTATAGCTGGTTACAACTGTTTTACACCTTTTATCTCAAGTCTGAGGGGGTACAAAATGAAATAATATAGCTTATTCAGGCACTGAGGAAATATATTTTTACTGAAGAGAAATGCTGGTAGAATATGCAAGTCCTTTAAAAAGCGCTATCTTTGGACTTGGAATAACAGATAAGCAGCGTCCTCAGATGCTTCAGAATACACTAGTTAGATGATGAGCCATGACATGAGTTGGATGTTTCAAATCAGGCAAGGCAAGGCAAGGCAAGGCACGATTATCCTTTATAAAAGTACTTAATCTGTCTGGTTGTTACACTGGCACTAAAGGCATTTTTCTACAAAGTTAATAGAAATTGCTGGCCTTTTTTAAAATAGGCCCAATCAGCTGGAGAATTAGTTCTACCAAGTACAGAGTAATATAAGAGTACTCTGTGGAGTAGAGAAATAGTGGAAAAGTGATTTGACACTATACGCTAGGTAGAAGAATGCTGCACAGGAAACCTCTGCTGTGTTATTTTTAATTCTCCGTATCATTCAATCCTTCATTGCCTCTTCCTCTCTATAGTTTGCTCATTCTTATTCTCATTCTGCAGCCTGAAACATGTACAGCTTCATTTTTTTCATATAACAGAACTCTGAATGCATTCAGAAAGCATTAAGTTAAAAAAAAATCTCATAGGAACAGGGGTTATTAAACCTGGAGATGTTGCAGGAAGCAGATCATTATATGAAAAAATGATCTTACACTCATAATGCTCTGTGGAAACAAGATTAAGGCCATAGCAGAGTCCAGACCAGATTGCATAGCCATTGTACTGAAAGGCTGTGAAGCAGTGACAAACTATCTCTCATTTAGTGCAGAGAGGGGATTAACAACTGGAACAGTGGAGGCTACAATTTCATGTCTTGCCTAACTTGAGTTGTTAGTGGAAATCAGTAAGCCAAAATTGCCAGTTGTTCCATTTATTTTACTAGAATACCTCCAGTGGTGGGTTTGGTTGAATTAGATCACTTAAGTAAGTCAGCTGAGCAAGATTTAAACCCACAGGCTTCAATGTCTATAAACAATCTCAGTTTTGTTTGATGATCAGCAGGGCTAGTGCAAGGTGTATGTATTCCCAGCCTTTACACCACTGTGTGGTATCATTTGTAAACAGCAAAACCCCTTTGTTTTAAATCAGTGAAGTGAGTGTTCTTTAGACTTTCTCTTCTCTCTAAAAGTAATTTCATTTTTGGCAGCAAATACCAAAAGAGCAATGCACACATTTACACGTGGCAGGAGAGTAGTGCAATAAACAGGGTGACTTCTCACTTCTCCATTCTGGGGCATAGCAGAGTTTCATTGCATTTGTAATTTCTTCAAAACCTAATGCAGCCAACTTGATGCAAGCACATAAACAGTTCCTTGCTGAAATTTGCCCATACTAAATTAACTCTTCTAAATATATGTTAGTTTTATTCTTACCGAACTCAAGGGCAGTTTTTTAAGTGTTTCAGGGAGGATGAAGTGAGGTAAAAATATCTTATGTACTTTTGTATTTTCTGACTTTTGCATATTTACTCAAACCTTAATGTTAGCAGTCTCCAGTGTTCTCTCTCCAGATCTGCATAATGGCAATCTGGCTGTGCAATATCCCTGTGGGAAGTCATAAATGTCTTTTGTCTGTCTTGTGATTGTATCAATGTCTGTGTAGGTTAGTGTGGATTTTTATCTAGCCTATTTTGAAAGAACATGACATTGTTTTAAGAATATATTTATAATACAGTCATTTGTCTTCTGGGAAACAGGTGAGCTGGAAGCACAATGTTTACTTTATGTCAAACCCTTGCTAATCACGGCTGTTACTAGAATGTTCTGTATATCAACAGTGCTCAATTTAACTGAGATAATTTGAAAAAGAGGCATTTGGGAAATTTGCTCCAGTTGTTCTGCACAGAAATTATGTGGCAACATCTATATCTATATACATTTTTTATATACTGCTTTGAAAGTTAAAGTTAATCCTTCTCTTGCTGCTGAGCTTTTACTTTCTTCAGTTTATTTGCTCCACCCAGCTATTAATTTTATTTTCCTCTTATATTGCATAAACCTTCAAGAATGTTGAATATTATTCTCTGGACTTTTCATGTAACTTACCCTGTTTTCTGTATTTCCTGTACCATTTTCCATCATTTGAATTATTTTGTGCATTGGGTATTCTGCAAAAATAAAAACAAACCTACAAAATTAGCCTAGAAAAGAGAAGACTCAAGGGAGATCATCAGCATATACAAGTATCAGAAAGGAGGGTGTAAAGATGGAGCCATGCTCTTTTCAGTGGTGCCCAGCAACAGGACCAGAGGAAATGAAAACTGAATCACAGGAGGCTGTGTCTGCGCATCAGGAAACGCTTCTTTTACTGGGAAGGAAAACGAGCACTGGTGCAAGTTGCCCAGAGAGGTTGTGGAGTCTCTATGGTCCTGGGAAACCTGCTTGAGGTGGCCCCACTTGAACAGTTCACTTAGACAAGATACTCTCCAGTGGTCCCTTCCAACCTAAACCATTCTGTGATGCTGTTTCTGTGAAAAAGTAAAATCACTTCAAACCTTACACCTAGGGTGATAGGCATCCTGCATCCTTCAAAAACTGGCTCAAAATTGGTAGGAAGAATCTGACTTTTTGAGCTCCTCTGATCCAGGTGTTCATAGGCAGTCACCTCTGTCCTACACCTTCAGCCTCCTGCTTCTGACCCACCAACTATCTAAATGTCCACTGAAACTGTTTTCCAGAGGTGTTTGGGGTTAGTTTATGTTTGCATTAGGGATCAGGTAGGTCTGTTGTCAGCACACAGAGTACAGAGAGGGGCATACAGAGCCTTTACACACTGTCATTGCATAGCACCCAGTAAATACCCTGCAGGCTCATTGCTATACAAGTAGACTCACTATTGCATATAAACCAGTTTGATTTATTTCCAGCCTTTCTCCATGTTTGAGAAAAAGAAAGCAGCCTTATATATTACCAGCCTAATGGTACTATCTGAGGAAGTAAATTGAAATGTTTATAATTTTGAACTTTGCCAAATTACTCTCTGAATAAGGCACTAGCTAAAGTACCATCTGCTACACCACATTGCATTAATATGCTTAGAGCTAAATCCTCCTTGCCTTAGCCTCACAAGTAATCCCATTGACATCAATTTGTTCCCACGTCTTCTAATAACTACAGCAAGTCACAGTACTTTGCAGGATCACCTTCAGGGATCACAAGACACACAATGGCACTCTCTCCAGATAACTTACTCAAATAATAGAGCAAGCAGAACTGCAGTCTGATCTGTGCTTCATGCCTGGTAATTTTTCCCTTTGAGGTTCTGTATGAATCTGTATATATTCCACATAGACTGTGGAGACTTCAATGACCACAGCTGAACAGTGTAGCAAATAGGGGCAGATGAACTGAACACTCAAACAGAAAATCAGCTTTAATTGTTGTTTACTCTTCCGCCTACAGTGCATGCTGTGGCTAGTGTAACTTCTTTCTGCCCCAAGAGTGGTTGGATTTTGGATTTTCCTGCACAAGTGTTTTTCACAAGCCGTTTTAAAGACTTGCAGCATCACCATTCTGTAAAACTGAGGAAGGTTGTCTGTCTGTCAAAAAAACCCAAATTTTCCTTAACTTACAAAAAGTATCTGCAGGATATTAGAGCTTAGAGGTACTAAGAAGAAGTTACTGTCTTCTCTTGAGAGTTGTTACTTTCTTCAAAACAATGTATTAAGGTCACTTTTTTCATTCTTAACTAGCAATAATTTGAAGGGATTATCTCTTGCTGGGTGTGGGAGGGTCAGCAAATCCTGGGCTTCCTCAGTGCTTTTCTGTCTCAGTTAATTGCAGACAGAAAGGGAAAGAAGAGGATTCACTTATTCCAAAGTCAAAGCATGTTTCCACAGTGGCCTCATAGCAACCCAGCATGAAATAAGTGTTCCTGAACCTGAACTTTATTGTACTGGGAACACGTAAAATATTTCTTTACCAATTTTGTCTTGTCCTATTTGCCTTCTTTGTTCTGCCTCCCTCTGCTGCTCCCATTTAAGTTAGTAAGATGAATCTTCTGCTCTTTGTCTGTCTCTGTGTGTGTATTAAGAAAAATAGAACAGAGGGTGTTACTGTTTTTACATACTCATAAAACATAGGCTATAGACGAGGGAAAAGATAGTTCAGGGTTTTTTCTATGCTCTGATTTTTAGGTCTTGAAGGAAGGTGGTGCTTGAAAGAGAAGTGTTTATGTATGCAAATATACACGTCTAATATTTTTAAGGGCTCTCAGAAGGCTTTGACAAGAACTCCCACTGAACTCTGGAGTGATTTGGTTCCAAATTTTGTTTTGTCTGTGGAAATTTCATCTGTAACTAGGTGGGTTTGCCACTGGTTTGAAGAATGAAAGACACAAGAAGAGCACCCTAGAACAGAGGGAATTGATCTAGACTGTGGTCCTGGAAAAGATAACAAAGTAGTTTGCTGAAGCTGTTGCAGCCGAGATAAGGAAGTTTTTTCAATAGATAAGTAGGACAATGAAGTTACTATTAACAAAGCGTCCCCAAGGCAACTCCTCCAGTCACCTCCCAGCTTCCAAACTGTATGCCTTTTGTTGCCACTCTCTGTGCCTGCATTCATGCAATCATGTGTATGCTGATGCAGATGAATAGCAGTGACATATCTAGTGGCCACGCTACGGATGCCTTGTGTGGGAATCACTCATGTGGAACAGTGGTCTATGTAATCTCTCCATTCTTGCCCACAGGGTGGGAAAGGAAGAAAGCTGGAAGGAGGGAAGAGGTTTATGAATACTGTGGTTTGTCCAGGTTTTTGCTGTCACTTTAAGTGACTGCATTTTCTTAATGTGGTACTGGTATTAATAGCTGAACAAGCGGGGAGAAACAGCACAAGAGGCTTTTACTTAGATTCACTTGTACTGTAAAATCAGCACTAACTGTTTTTACATGCTTTAATTGTGACTGTGCCAGAACTGAGCTTGGAGATGTACCTGCAACATTGCCTTAACTTTCTCAACTTTCTTCACCAATTCTCTCTGTTTTTGCTGGTCTACTGTCAGGTGAATGAATAGTTTCACCATTTTTTCTATTCAACTGGATTTCCTTTTTCAAGCCTCACTGCCTGTTTCTCTTTTGGTATGCTTTAGAAATTGCATGTCTGAGTAAACTGAAATGTAATCAGAAGCCTATCAGAGGAATATATTGGACACGTTTCCTCTAACTCAGTACTGTATCAGGGAAAACTTAGTCTCTGTAAGAAGTACTTAGAGCATTTTCCTTTTGAGTTTTCCTGAAAATAAAGTATTCAGGAAAAAATTTCTTCTATTTAAAATTCTGAAACACTCACCATGAACTTCTCTGTGGTGCC
The DNA here is from genome assembly GCA_039877255.1 of Loriculus beryllinus. Taxonomy (NCBI): domain Eukaryota; kingdom Metazoa; phylum Chordata; class Aves; order Psittaciformes; family Psittacidae; genus Loriculus; species Loriculus beryllinus. Next base: position 6,846 of record JBCJKH010060476.1, on the reverse strand, counting down.
AAAGGATGGATCTATTTCTTTTTGTTTCTTCCTCTTCAGAATTTTGCTGATCCAATATGGCTTCCTTTAAAACCAGGTTACTAATGGAAATTCCAATAACTTCAAAATCTGTGTATTTCCCTGAATAATTTTCATCCATTATTGTCTCTATTTTTATTCTGCATACAGAGAACAGTCCTCTGTTTGTGGGGGCTCTTAGCATGGTTTAAGTCTTTTTTTGGCAATGGCATTTTCCCTGTGCTGAGATCCTCTTTTTAGTGAAAAAAAGACCTATACCATAACAATCATGGTGTGTGTGCCTTGGGAAGAAATAATTCCTGGCAATTGAAAAGAACTTCTCATAGCATGAACATATGCACAAGTGAAGTCTTCCTCATTATCAAAAGCATTTTTAAGGACATGACATACTGCCTGTGAATTGTAATGGGCACACATTCTGTTCAACAGAGAAATAAATAGATTTCAAAATTAAGAAGGGAATAGGCTATGGTGAAGAAAGCTGAAATAGTCAAAACTTATGGGTTATGTTTCAGATTAATATTTGCTGTGTGCCATTTGGGAAACCACTTACTTTCTGTGTTTGTAGGTGTAAAATGATTTTTTTTCCTGGAATATTTACATTTAAACAAAACAACCCCACTGTGCTGGGTTCAGGATGCCCACAAACAGTTTAAGTTTTTATGGGATCAAATGGACATATATTAGTGGTGCTCTACAGACATAAAATTATCTAATTGCAAATCAGCATAGAAAGTATTTCTCAGGGCTATTTTAAGTTTTCAAAGGTATTAAAAGGTGAGCAACTTTACGGAACTGTATTTTCTGAGTTTTCAACAGTGAAGTCAATTGTAGCTGTATTATTTATGAAGTTGACAGATTGTTCTTGTCTTTTCCTCAGAGTTCTTCCTGTCAGATTTCTAGCTTGGTGTTAGAAAGATGATCTAAAAGCAATTACTTTGCAAATCAAATTTCTTTAATGATAATTTAATCCATCTTCCTTCTGCCAGTCACCAACTTTTATAAGTCAGTAGCAGCATGACTGTGCTGAATTTGAGTTACACATCAGATAGTATTTTCTAGCACTTCTGATATAAGACTGGATGTAAGTCATTTCTTAGGGCATAACTTGTTAATGGCCTTAGTAAGTAGCTTATGTCATTAAAACTTTTATGAAATTTTATGAAAGTGCCAATCAGAGTTCTATGTTCAGGCTAGTCTGGCTGGTTTTGTGCTAATATATCAGTCAAAAAGAAAAAAAAACAGCAATTTCAAAATGAGCTTCCAGTCTCTCTGTCCCAACTCCACTTTATTCTTTTTCTGTTACAATGCTCAGCTCTTATGGACTGATGCTCAGGCTTGTTTCAAGGGGCTTACTGTGTGGTCTATCCACAATGGACAGATTAATGTACCAACACAGCTGGTTTTACCTGTGGGTGAATCAAGCAGGTTTTCAGGAATATAATGCAAGAAACTTCACCAAAGCAGTATGCTGCAGACACCCTTGGACTTGGACCTACCTTTAACATAATAATACAGGAGATCCTGGAATGAATCAAACAAATGGCTGCAGAGTTCCCTAGGATTTTTCCTAGCGGGTTTTTTTGCTTGTTTGTTTTTTGTTTAGCTTTTTTTTTTTTCTTCATCAGATCTCCCAAAATTACAGCTCTTTTAGAGAAACAGCAGCCCAGCCCCAGCCGGGGCAAGCTGGCTGCTTCATGCTTCCTGGCCAAGCCCATGAATTTGGCTGACTGCATCAAAATCACCAAAGAAAAGCCAGTAAGATGTCAACTGAGTAACAAAGAATAAGGAACAGCTGTGAGAGGAAGACCTCCAGGGACTGTAGCACAGGAAGTAGAATTATTTATGTGAAATTTCTGTCTGAGATGGAGCTCAATTATCAAAATCAGTTGACTATTTCAGGGGTTTGTCCTGATGTGTTTTGTGGACTTACATTATATGGAGCATTTAGTGCAACAATTCAATGACTTTTTGTCAACATTCACAACACTCCCAGTATTGATGGGAGCACTGTTTCAACATGTCAAAATCCCAATTAAAAATGCAGTCCCACCTTTTAGTAACACAAGTGAATGAATACAGATACCTTGCACAAATGCCTACATAAAACTCACCATGCTTTTGGCAGCTGAATAAAAATTGCAGTCAGATGTGATGACAGAATGACTTTTGAATTTTTTTTTATAGTAATATTATCTTGCAAGAAAATACACCATACTAAAAGCCATGAGATCTGAGAAATCAAATCATGATCTCTTGCAGGACTAAGAGCACTTTGCATGGGATAGCAGTAAGTTCTATACAGCTTTTGATCAGGCAATCAGGCAGGATGAATAATGTACAATTATTATCAAGTAATTCTGTGGTTTAAAGAATTTTCCACTGTGTTCTCCACTGAAACTGAAAGCAAAACCAAATATATCTAATGTATCTAGTGCTCCTTACAGATTAATATCCAGGCTGCGATCACTACCATTTGCTTACGGAGACCACAAGAACTACATATGCATTGAAATGATCTTTCTGCAGTGTTTCCTGATCCTGATTTGCTCCAACATCTGCTGTCAGTCAAAGATTACAGGAATTCCTTTACCTGGAACCCTGTGAAATTTATCTTTTTACTGTTGCACACCATTTGATATTCCAGTTCAAATCCAAGCTTTTGAACTACTGGCATGTATCTGTAAGTGGCTGAAAAGTATGACACAATTGAGCCATCTTGTCATTAAGGAGTAGAACCACTTCTCGGGAGATCTGGTTGTCCTATGGACATTACAGGTCAGGATACAGAGCTCAGCTTTTCTGTGCCTTTTGTCCTTAGTAAAATGACGATAAAGATACCTTTGATATTTGTTTCACTAATTTGGGGATGTACCATGCTTAACAATGTGATTTTCATTGGAGGCTATAATATTACTATCATAGAAATGAAAAGTAGTTGAAAATCCAATCGTGAGATAGTACTAGATTTTCTCCCTGCTCTCTCCCTCCAGATTTTTAGAGTGTGGGACATACAGACTCTTTCACTGCTGCAGGTCTTCCATGATACTCAAGTGAACCCTGAAGAGATGGAGAACTCTGTCATGTTATTTGACAATGATCGTGGCGTGCTTATCTCCGGTACGTTGCTGCAGTTGATGTATGAGAGAATTTCCTGTCTCCTAGAATGAGATTTCCTTTATGATTACATACTGCTGAAGCTGACTAAAGAAATAAAGTATGTAAGACATACAGAATACTGGGAGGTAAGGGTATTTGCACATTAAGACCATTTTAAAGTGGATCTTGTTATATACAGTGCTAATTTCAATATAGAAATATGCATCAAAAATATGCAGCATGGGAATTAACAGCAGGAACAAAAAGAAATGAGAAAGGCTTTTCTGAAAGTAAGGTGAGGCTTCCTTAGAAAAAAATAAACTACAGATATTTTCTGTAGCCTTGCTATTTCTTGAAAGCTACTAAGCCACTGATATTCCCCTAACTATTCATCTAGCACCTTCCTACCATTTGGAGATCAAAGCAGCAAAGTACAGTCTCTTTGGAGACCTCACAAGTGCATTCAAACACCTTATTTAACTCAGCAACTACAGAAAGTCCCACAATCTCTGCTGTCAACAGATGTATTATCCAATTGGTCAGGAATAAAATACTGTGGGAGCTCAACTCACAGTTTCTGGGCTCTGTTTCCTGACTGTATAACAAGGAGCCTGGAACCTTCAAGGGACCAGAGCTTTACAGGCGTCACTAAGGATTTTAGCCTTCTGTGTCTAAGGCAGAGACTCTGGAAACTGGGAGGGTTTGCTTCCCCAGAGATGTAGCCACTCTAAAAAGGCCAGCTTTGAACCTTTTCTGGGGCTATCAAGGCCTGAGACATACCAGACAAATAAGATCATTGTCTTTGAAGACATCTTTTTCTGTTCTTGGATTAGGAACAAGGCACAAAGCTTGCAAAGCTTGTCAAATCTGAGGACATGAATATGAAACTTCTTTTTCCTTTTCTTTTTTTTTTTTTTCAGTGATCTGGTAGTTTCTGCTGAGTCTTGTTGCCAATAAAGTTGTTTTAGAAGCCCAAATATATACACTGGACTAGCACCCACAAATTGTTGTATTGATTAAGGCATTTGGTACTCATTTCAAATCTTAAGAAACTTAAGCTTCGAGGACTCATTATAAAAACACCAAGAATATTAATCAATCAAATTTTTAAAGATTATTTTAATTTCTAAAGAATAAAAGATACCATCTTTTCTTCAAATTTGTTAGTGAGATTTTCAAGGCTTAGCAATGTATGGATTTTACATGGATAAATCCTTGACAAAAGGAGGTAACTTTGGCCTTAGAAACAATGACTGGTGCAGTACCTAAATATCAAAAAAAAAATGTAGTCCTGGATTCCATTAATGATTCCATTAAAAGGTTAAGTGAATGTCTCCTTGCCCCTGAAGAGGGCATGAGACTGAGGCTGTATATGAGCAAATGAATTCTCATTGTTATGTACCTAGATTTACAGAGATTTTCAGTTATTTATTCACTAACAACCACAAAATCACGACTCACCTTCATGCTTCATTTAAATATTGCCATAGCTTTCCTTCTGTGCCTTTTTCCAAGCTGCTGGCCTCTATGCCTGGACTTAGGCCAAGTATTAGGCAACTTGGTCCCTTGCTGCATACTCACTGCTGACTGCTGCTCCTCTGCTGGTAGAACTGTAACTGGAACTGCAAAAGGAAGCTGCATTTGTAGTCTGGCTTGTGAGCCTCCACTGTAAAAACCTTGTACTTTCTTTTGTCTCATTGTCCCCACCTGTATCTCTGTCTTTGCAATCCTTCTAATCTGAGAGCACTGTAAAATGTCTGGAAAGCACCATTCATACTCACAGTCCTGTATGAAGGAAGGTACTGGAAAGACATTATTGCCTACTGACATCTGAGACAGGGGGATTTATGACTCCTAATGACTTGGAGTCAGGGTATCAGTCCCATCAAAGGCGGGCAGGTGGTGGTTTAAGGCAGGTAAATAGCCATCGTTCAGCGTGCCTCGTGGGGGGCACATATGAATGTTTTCTTGTTTAGAGAACACATATTCTCAAGAAACAGACAATATTCCTTATTGTCTTCAGAAGAACTCAAAAGAACCCTATGTTTTACATAAATTTTTTCTATATGCAGGGAAAATAACTGCTACTATACTCAAAATGTATATATTCCCACACCTCTCACCCTGTGCAGGTTCAGATGTCATTGATATTTACCCCTTAACTCATATGATACAAGATACAAAATACATGCCAAGGACACATAAGAAAAGCATCAATGTTTTAGCTTACAACTGGGCTTTTCACCAGATTCTCACTATCTGCTCTGAGTCAATACTGAAGGTGAGTGTAAGCTGTCTCCATTTAAAATGAAAAATAAAAGTCTCAGCTTTTTTAATTACAAATAAGTTACTGTGCAATTAGGTGGTTACTCTTTATTATTCAGAGCCTCATTTTGTTATTTAGCATGGAAATTATAGTTGCATTCTTTCTAGTTAGATTTCTTGGCTTTTGCACTGTAAAAAATCATTTAACAAAAGTCTCTCTGACTTAACAAGGGTCATTCTCATAGCATACTAAATACAGTCTCCCCTTGCCAGAATGGCTTCTCTGGGAAGAGGAACATTTTCAGGGAAGTTACATTACTATTTCAGTAATAGAACATGGCAGCGTGCTACTGTAAAGAGAACATTTTTCACAGATATGAAAATTTTCTCTTGGAAGCATTAGTCGTTCACACTGGAACACATTATGTGATGAGATTTAGAGGATGTAGTAAAAATAATTACTGTCTTATTTTTCCAGGTCTGGGACCTGGAAACGGGATATCAAGTGTATCAGATGGAAGATGCGCATGGGCTGAATACTGAAGTGACCTGTGCAGCCATTGAAATACACGGTTTTTATTTCGTTACTGGAGCATGTGATGGTAAAGTAATTAATTATCACATTCTTATTACATTTATTTAAAATGACATATTACAAGAGGAGGTGGAACTTTTTGCCTTGATTCTTACAGTGTCAGAAGATTGAATTTTGGCTTTCTTCCAAGGTTGAAGGAACTCACAGGTGTCTGTATGGGGAAAAGAGGGCATGTCTTGGTTGGGTATTATCTGGTTGGTAGATAGTTCATAGAAGGGTGATTTTTGGCTGCTTGGGCTCTGGTACTTTGTTAGCTTACTGCTCACCAGAAGACTGTCTTCAAAGCTCTTGGTCTGAAAAGATGGTTCCTCATAGCACTTAGGACCTAGATCTGTAATGAAATGGCTGCATACAGAGAACAGCAGGTTTTCAATTTTATAGTATCCAAGCTGAATTTTACAGTGTCTGCAGACATTGAACACTAGAGTACATACATCTACATGTTTCCTGAATTTTTCACGTTTTATTTAGGGTGCATCAAGTTTAATGATGCATTTGTTTAGGGTGCATCAAGTGACAAGACCTCTCCAATACACAAGTGCTACACTGAATTCTGTAGAAAACTTTATTAGTTTTGTAATCTGATAACATAACTGAATAATTCTTCTCACATTTAAATGTTCAAGAGTACATACCTGAAGTATTAAAATATATTACATATATGAAAGCTGCATCACATAAAGATGTGGATGGATTTTTAGCAAAGAACGGCTATGCTCCCAAGTCAGCAAGTGCCTATGTGGAGCTCGACATAAATCGAGGATGAAGAAGGCAAAAATAACAGTGCAAGCAAGATGAGAAGAAACTGGAATATGCTAAGACACAATAGAGAACTGTTAGCAAGTTTTAAAGGCTAGGTTCTCATACCT
>JBCJKH010060475.1:0-17031 GCA_039877255.1 Loriculus beryllinus | reverse complement strand
TTGAACTTAACATTACTTAAAACTAATTCTAAAAGTTTATATATTCCATTTTGTGATTTTGTGTCCCCCTTGTTTCAGGTCTGAAGCTACTTGCTCAGTTGACATAGTTGACCACAGTATGATTAGGCAATAGCAACTTTACTTATCCTTTCTATAAGGTTAAGTAAGAGTAACTGTTTTGGTAACGTAGAAGAAACAGACTCATTACTCAAGGTCTGGGTTTGCCCTTCCATCAGGTTCTCAGCAGAATATTTACAATATGACAAAACTTTTGATTATATTGTATGTGCTATGTGGAGACCTCATAGCAGTCTTCCAATATCTGAGGGGGCCTACAGGGATACCGGAGAGGGACTCTTCCCTAGGGACTGTAGTGACAGCACAAGGCGGAATGGGTTTAAAGTGCAACAGGAGAAGTTAAGATTAGATATAAAGAAGAAGTTCTTTACTGTGAGAGTGGTGAGGCACTGGAACAGGCTGCCCAAAGAAGTCATGAATGCTCCATCATTGGCAGTGTTCAAGGTCAGGTTTGACAGAGTCTTGGGTGACATGGTCTATGGTGTCTGTGCTCATTTCAAGGAGCTTGGAACTAGATGATCTTACAGTCCTTCCCAGCCCTAACCATTCTATGATTCTATGTGGCACCTTCTTCTATTTATGCATTTATTTTTTTTATATATTGAAAGAAAAGAAGCTAGTACAGTCCATTTAACAGAGTCTGTTGATGATTCCTCAGCTACTGATGGGATTTATGCATAACAGTGGCAAAACATTTTGATGTCATTGAATGAGAATCATTTACAGACAAGTTTAAATGTGAACAAAATATAGACGACAGGATACAAGAAGACATATTGCTGTTTGAGTGCTCAGGTATAATTATACATGAAGGTGCACTTTCAATAACGGCTTACGCAAAATGGCATAGCCTCTCATGATCTGAACAAATACATATGCTGACATTAGTAGAACTGTTGCCCTGCTTTGCTTTTTTCCATGCAGAGAATTCCAAAAGTATCTTTTTTATAATTTTCTTCTTGAAGAGTAATATCTCACTATCCATATACATCGTATTGATCAACAAGTGCAGCTCCATTTTATGTGTGCTTTACATTTAACCTCCAGGGAGGCTACTGTTTTAACATAATTCACTTTGAGAGGAAAATAGAAATTTTCCAAGTAAGACAATTACCATTAAAAAGAAGAAACATCTCTTCATTAAAAAGCTTAAATCAGAAGAATACCTATGTGAAGCCAATGCTTTCTTGTGATGCTGGAAATGGTCCCAAAAGAGCTTTCTCTTTTTTAATAGTAGTGTTCATTTATCACACTGAGATAGATAAATGAGTTTCACCCAGCTACTAAAGACTTTGAGAATTTTAGTCAAGACCTCCAAAACAGAGATCTTATTTGTTCTGCATATGTATAAAAGGCCTAACCAAAAGCACAGGATACCAGTGGGAACCTTTCCTACTGATACCTGTGCATCCCATTGTACTTGTCTTAGAAGATGTTTGTTGTCTCTTCAGTCACAGGTTTTCTTCTTTTGTATACCACTGTGCAATATGTTACATTACGGATACTTTTTCTTGTGGTTCCTAGCAAAAAGTTCCCCAGATTGGTTAAGGACAATTTTGCCACAGCTGACATAGCACATGCTCCTGTTTGCATAGTATTGTTACATGGAGTTTTAGACTTCTCTTGCAACCTTCAACCTCCATTGGTTTGGAATCACAGTTTCATCCATTCCTGGCATTACATACTCCTTCAAGAAGACTAAATTTCAATATTGTTCTGAAATTTTGACATTAATTTCAATATGCCAATATGTAAAACAGGGGAACAGTGAGTGAATGGAAGCAAAATTTTCAATTTGGCACAGGACACACCGGAACAGTGCAAAAAGTTTTGATGTACACAGTGCTTGAAAGATATTAAAGGAAAAAAACAAACAAAACAAGGAAAGGAGTGCAAAAGGTTCTCAAACAAAAATGGAGGCAGATCTTATGCCTTTGACTTATATCTGCTTATTTTTATGAAGAAGATTATGAAGTGACTTAATTACATTTTATAATCAGAGCCATATGAGTTCCTGTCTAGTAAACAGCTATTCAATTTTGCAGGGAAATGCAAAACAAGAACCAGTTACTGGAAACTGAAACCAGGAAAATTGAAAGCATATTAAGCAGACCTCTGTTTTTTAGAAAAAGAGAACAACTAACTGCTAGAGTAAACAACTAACAGAAGTGTCAGCTTCTTCCTCTCCTGCCAGGTTCCTGGTTGCCTTATTAGCAGATACAGTTTGTTTGAAAAGAGATGATGATTTAGTCAAACTTTTGTCAGTGAGTTCAATGTAGACATAATGGGATAAAATGGGGATAAAATGTAATGCAGTGAGACAGATTTAGTAGTGTTTTCTGTCCTTAAAGTCTATTAAACTGTGAAGAGTTAGAGCTACTTTGAAATGCATAGCATAATTATTATAAGTACTACTGTACACTCTATTTTAACCATCCTGTAAATTTAATTAGATATTCTTATTCATTTTTCAATGAAGACTGTCAGATAGCTTCCAAGACAAAAAAGATGATTTTTGGTTGCCACTAAGTTGAAGAAAAGCATCCTCTGATGTGCTACTTCAAAGGTGTGTGTGGAGATTTTGACGATAAGAAAAAATTGTTTATCTAAAGCAGATATTAAGGACACAAAACGTGCATGCACAGAGAATGACCAGTCATATAGTCTTGTCCAGAAATGCCAGGCATTTGAATAATCAGTATTCTTTGGCCCACATACAAAGCTCTGGAATGACCTACTGGGAGTCAACTTGTATGACAGCCAGGGATCTGTCAACAGATTACAGAGGTGACTTTGTGGAATTATTCATAACATTGTGTGCTTAATTTCAGCTATTGCTTCACTGCTGTTTTTTCCCTTATCCTTCAATAAGAGAGAGCTGAAAAGCTTTAAAGCTAAATCCTAGAAATATAAATATAAAATAAAAAGTTGCAGGAAACAAACCCACAACAGTTATAATTATTTTGTGTCAGCTTAATCTTCCTTTCTAAATCTGATAACTTCTAAAAACAAAACTGAAACTTCCATTAAAGAACTCTGCCACTGACATCCTCTACTGTATGCGATGCAGAGCTATCACATCTGCTCCTTTTCCTATGTTACACACAGCAAGCATATTTGCATCTTGTATTCCTTTGGTTTTTTGGAAAGAGTGTGACCATTTCAACCCAACTGTTTACAACCATTTTCTCTGTCCTGATGTGGAACATAGCAGTGTAAAACTGGACATTAAAGTATAATCATCAACCTCTGCCTCTGTCAGTGAATAACTGTGTGTCAATTGCCTTTCATCAATATATGTGAAGTAAATTGATTGGTTCTATCCTATCAAATGCATATGGAGTCATTATCACACAAAGCCAGGTTCTCAGGCTTTGCACATGTCAGATGGGATGGAGTTAGTTTTCTGAGTGTGTATTTAGCAGGGGAATTTTCATTCATTATGAAACCTGATGTGTATTTGAGTACGTGCTATCATGAATGCCTGTTTGTAAATTACCACACTGAAATATGCCTCTCAGAGAATTTTAAATGAAGCATTATTTCTTCAGTTTTATACTATTAGTTATTTGTTTTACAGTGATGATATAGTGCACTACATTAGCATATCTGCAGCATCCTACACATAATCTGGTACATTTTTATGTAAGGCACATGAAATGGATTTATATTTTATTTCTGTTCTTTTTGTGTTATTCTATTTAAGTCTGGCTGTATTTTTCTCCAATGGCATCTGTAAAAGAACTTAGTATCTTCTATCTTGACCTGTATTGTGGAGATTCTTTTATGCTGCAGGAATGTAATTCTTTCAGAGACTGTCCAGTAATTTGTGAGTGGATACCATCATGCACTTTTCTAAAAGACTTGCAGGGCTGAGAGAAATTTATTATGTGGTTATGAGGAAATGTAACAGGCTGACTATTCCTGAAAGAGAGTGCTCTTGCCTTTCAACTAAGGAGAAAGCTTTGCAAGTTCAAACCTTCAAGACTGTACACCTCACATTCACTTCTGTCTGAATCATGAACTAGAGAGCTTCCCTTTCAGTAGCTTTCTTCACTTCAGTTCTTTTAGTTCTTTGAATGTGTCCTGAGTTCAGTAGTAGCAGTCATTTTTCTCCTTCTTAGTAGCTGGTGCAGTGCTGTGTTTTTGACTTTTGGCCTGGGAACAACACTGATAACACCGATGTTTTTAGTTACTGCTCAGTAATGTTTAGTCTGACCAAGGACTTTGTGAGTTTCATGCTCTGCCAGGGAGGAGAGGAAGCTGGGAGGAAGCCGAGACAGGACACCTAGCCAAAGAGGTATTCCATACCACAGCATGGCATGCCCAGGATGTAACTGAGAGTGGCCCGGAAGGGCTTGCTCACTGCTTGGTCATGCTGGATTTCATTGGGTGGTATTGTATACTCTTCCCTTGTTATTTTCCTTATCATTATTATTGGAGGTAGCAGTAGTAATTTGTGTTATACCTTAGTTACTGGGCTGTTCTTATCTCAACCCGTGGGAGTTATATTCTTTACATTCTCCTCCCCATCCCTCTGGGAGCTGGGTGGGAGGGGGTTTGTGGGGGGGGGAGGGGGGAGAAAAAAGCTCGAAGAGTTGAGATAACGACAGATCTGACCTGATTAATAGTCACTCATCACAATGCTGATTTATTGGCTCTCAATTTTGTTGTTCTTGATCTCACAGTTTCAGCATGTTGTGCCTTATTTGCAGCTGGTATTTGCTGTGTTAGTGTTTACCGGCTGGGGGCCTTGGGCTAAGGTTCTTGTCTCATTGTACCTTATGGCAATTATTGGTAATATGGGTGGGCTCCGGCAACAGGGCGGGATTGGATATGGCCGTGGACTTGTACCTGGCCATCCCACTGCTTTTCACCATCTTGGTACCTAGGAGATGGAAAGTTTCTGATCTTGAGTCAAGACATATTTTCTCTAAGAACGCACTGTAATGCAGGAAGGTAAAACAGCTAAGTCTTTTCCATCTTTGGCTACTATAATCATTCTGAGATAAAATAATGACTATTTCAGCTATATCTTTCAATTTTCTCATCTCTGTAGAAATGTTAAAGTGTTCAGCAATATATTCCACATTAGATGAAAAATACATGATTTGGGTGATACAGTCATCAGGACGCACTGGTCTTGTAGAGAAACCAGAGAACTAGCTTTTGTATTTGGGCCCCAGGGCATGCCTTGACTCATAAGACAAGATAGAGAAGCCAGGTCTTTGATTACTGGGGAATAACCCTGATCTGATTGGCACTAGTGGTCTAGCAGAACAGACTTCAAGACTATCTGAATCACAGTCTGCTGAATAAAGTCTGTTGAAAAGCAGGCTGTGTATATTCAGCTGAACTAATGCTCATTCTATTACTGCTTTTAGGAAGCTAGCTCAGGAGCCCCTAGATAGTCCTACTTTCTATTGCATGCACATACCCTGAGAGCAGTAAGGTATACGTAATGACATAGATACCTAAGTATATTTATTTGAAAGTTGACCTAAATTGTAATATGTACTGGGGAATGTTTTGCTTATTATTCCACTGATAAATGTCCATTACTCTAACTCAACTGTTTTCCAAATAAGGATTATTTTCAGTGTATTTCCTGTGAAAAGACATTTTATTGTCCATTTCAACTTCCTATTTCAGTATCTTTGAAAGGAAAAATTCCATTATCTAACTTGTCCAAACTCAGATAGAAAATCAGTGGCAATGTTTGAAAATTTGTTTCTTTGTACTGTAGATTCAAGATGGCATATTTACTTTTTCATTCCTTTTTCCAACTGAAATCAACTTTCTAATAGCTGTTGTGTTAACAGTTGAAATCAATGATGATAGTGAGAGTTTTACAATTTGATGTTGCTTGAGCCCATGTTTTCACACACAGGTATTTCAGTCAAATATGTACATAAATATGATTAGCTTTACTTTATCTGTTTAAAAATATACACCTTCTAGTTTTGTACTTCCATATTTAAAAAAATCTTCAGGTGTGCTTGATATCTAAATTATGAGAAGTTATTATCACAAGAATCTCCAGTGTACACAGGAAATGCAAGATGTGCTCAGAGTAAGGTACAAATTAATATTGTGAAGTTAATATGCTAAATTCTGGTTGTTTTCAGCATGTAGGCAGGCATAATAAAAAGATATGTCTTCACAAGCATAAATATACTACCATTTTGATAAGCAGAGAGGAAGAGGATGAAAATGCATTTCATCGCAATGTTGCATATGAGTTGTGACTCTTAGTCTCCATATTCATCATCGCCATTAATTCTTTCAAATTGACAATTCTAGTAAGGACATAAGGAGATACTTAACTTTTTCCTCAGAAAAAAAACCATTCACTATAAAGATTTCTGAACCGAGATAAACAAATCCCATGAATGCAACAGCTGAGTAACTGAAAAATTAATTTAGAATTACAGTGTTTAATGTTAAAACATTTGTTTAGTCTTCACTGGTGACTGTTACCTAAATAAGAAGTCTTCATAAAGATGGTTGTATGTAACTGTTGTTGGCACATATATAATTGAGGATATATGAATTTAAGTTAATTCATTTGAATGTAAAATATTTGAGTGACTAAAATACATATGTAATATTCTTTATAAGGAGCATACAAGTATGAATTTTGGATTTGAAAAGAAAGTTCATAAATCAAAGAATGATTAGTAGGACAGTTTAGCCATTCATTTTATTGAAACATCACATAGTGCTTTAAAATTTTGTCACAGATTACTTTAAAGTGGCTTGAGCCAGATCCTGAGTGCATGGACTGGGGATATTATTCACTTGTTCTTACAAGTTTTGGAAACTTATTCTGAAAGAACTAGGATGTAGTAGTGACAATCCATATTAAAGCTGTTTAAACGTTCTTAAAAATTTACATTTGAATGTACATTTGCAAGTTAAACTTCCAGTGTGCTTATCCTCCCTATTCTTACGCTGCTGGTGGGATTGAAAGAGACATTTTTGGCTGAACACTGATCATAACTTTAAAATTTCAGCTAAAAGAGGTCAACGACTCTTTAGAAATGGGGGAAAAAATTGTTAATCTTTATGAAAAAAATCTTATGGTTTGGATAAAGAAAACTAATGTTTTTATACTTTCAGCAAGCACTCAGAGTTAGGGAGCTGGAGAAATAGAAGAGAGGATCAACTTGAGTTCAGAGAGCTGTTTTGTTGTCTTCATGAAAGACCCCTGCCATTGGCTAACTTACAAGCTACTGAAAAAAGTTATTTGGACATGCTAAATATGGGTTTGTGTGTGTATCTGCCAATGTATTCTCTGAAGATGCCATCTGCATTGAGCATGTGGAAACACAAGACTTTTTGTGCATTCCAGGGTCCACTGAGGTTATGAGCACATGGACCACAAACAAGAAGGCTCTCTCCTGAGCATGCAACAATGTGCTTGCTATTTCCCAATGATGGTGGAAGAAGAAGAAAATGTAACAAATGCAATAATCAAATGTATGTACGTCTGGGTACAAAGCTTTAAGATGTGAATGTTTTTCTAACTCAGACAACTTCTACTTTTGTAGGAAAACACACTTATGACACTGACTACAGCTACGTTATCAACTCAGTACACTGCGAGGACATTTCTTTTTTCACTATTGTGCCATACAGTCCAGATCAAGAAGTCACTAAGGTCTAGTGCAGTATTTTGATTGATTTCTCATGTAAATTAGAAGAAAATAAATGAATCTTGTAATGTTCATAAGTTACTTTTGCTTTAATTAATAAGAACAGCAGTTGGTTAACATAATGGAATAATTGTATGCATCTGTTACACAAACAACAGTTCAAGAAATGAAGCAATGTTTTTAGTAAACATTGTGGTGCAAGGTATCCTATTTATTTTAGTTTTGTACCTTTCTTCATATTTGTGTTTTAGTGATTTTTGTTACTTGGAGTAAATGTCAGCAATGGACAACCTGAATTAATTATTGAAGAAAGTGATAGAATGTTTGCTAGCAGTGGAAATGCCAGAAGTCCCAGGTCTTCTAATTTATTTTTCTCCTCAGTTAAATGCTATTATTTTAGCCAGATACGTTGCCAATTTCCCTGGGCTGGGAGCTTGCACAGTTAAGATGAATTCCTCTAGTTCGTTGGTGATGAAAAATGATGCTGTGAGAAAGATGACACTTTACATGAAGAAGAACGAAACACAGAGAAATTAAACAACATGCCTAAGGTCGCACAGGAAACTTCTAACAGAGTTATGAATCAAAGAGAACTCTTCTGAAAACTATATGGAACACCTTAACTAGAAATATTCCTCTCTCCTTCAGCAGGGTACTGTGGGTTTCTATTTTTCTTTCCTCAAAATAATTGTGCCATATAACCTTTGAAATCTGTAATGAAAATTATTTCATTCTAAGTAACTTTAGAATATCATGATGCTCCTCTCTTTATTTTAGGTCTTTAATGAGAATAAAAATTCATGCAAAATCCAGTCAGTTAAAGCAGTGAAGTTGCATCTAATGTATCCAGTCTTGGGATTTGAATGGCTACCAGAATAGCAGTAAAAATCAGCTTTCTGTGAACATATGCTAGCAACAGGAAATGATACAAAAGCAATTCTAATGACAGCCAGTCTCTTATGAATTGATATGTCCTTGGACAGAAAACTCCTTCAAGAATAATGTAAAGTTAATTAGATTTGGGGAAAAAAATTCTTATAAAATTCCAGTCAATTTTTATATTCAGAATGCACCACATTGAGTACAGTATTCCACAATACAACTGATTTTCACAAAGATTGATTTTATTATACTGCTACAGTAATCCAAGTTATTACAAGTTGAGAAGAAATAGATGTGTCATCATAAAAATGTTGTTCTGAAATTTCAAAACCTGACCAATTACTTCCCAACCTCTACAGTACCCTTTTCTGGGCCAGAGATTTAAAACAATGCCTGACATGACGGAAAAGAGAGCTACTGTTTAGATGATCAGATTACATTTAAAATTCTCAGGTCCCGTCTTTCCTTTCTGTAGTGGTCACTGACCTCTGATCAGCCCAATAGCATGCAATATGTTCCACTCAAGCCTGAAATAAAGATATTCTCTGTACTGCAAATTCCTTCTCTCTCCAGGTTATATATATTTTCTGGTTTGTCTCCTATACTGTAAGCTCAGCTCTGGTTTTGCTTAGATTTTCATGTTACTTCCTACTTCAACTACAAAAATTTAGTATCTTATTTCAACAGCCTCAGCATTCCCTTTGTTAGAGCTGGTAGTTCATTTCATTCCCTTATTCCCTTCTGCTCACCTCCTCACAGTTCTGCCTCCCTTTTCATTGTGTTTTCTTTTTTAATTTAGCCAAATAGTACTTTAGCATGTCCTGTGCTTCTGTGCTTCCATCAAGCACTCTTCTTGCAAAATGTAGAGAGAAACAAGATTTCTCTGTTTTCAAGGCCCATGAAAATCAGTAGAAATACTACATTAATTTAAAATGGCTTTGGATCAAGCCCATATTAATATTATGTGTACAAAAATATGCTGTTCCCTAGTGATAATCTGAGCTGAGATTCCAAAGCTGTAAAAGAGCTAGTTATTGTTTCATATATGAACCTTGCTCAGCACTTCAAAGGGTCAGGGTTTTGCTATTGGTGGTTGATGTATCCATTGCCACATAAGCACATATGTGATCTGACATAGTAGCAAGCGGTTCTAGCAAATTTTTTTCCAGTACTTTCAATTCAGAAAAAACGGGAGTTTAGTTCATTTTTACTTGTGAGCATACAGGAAGAAGTAGACACCAGAACTGATGATTAGTTGTCATTTAGCAGTCATGTGGTGACCTGCAGAGTCATTATTAATCGTAGTCACAGAAACAAAACCAAAAAGGCAAAAATTCATCATTGTACCTTTTTAATCAGATGAAAATTGATGGTGTTCTTATCAGAAGTTTCTTCCAAATAACCCTATTATTTTCATTTAAAGATAAATTATATTTTTTCCACACAATATATCAAACACAGTCTTAATAAACATTTCCTTTTCAATTATCCAATTAATTTAGGCACCAAACGTCTAAACACATTAAACTCTATGTGGCAGAACAGCAATGAACATTTTTTTTCTGACCACTGAAGTGGTCTGATCACCCCTCATACACTTCTAAATGGTGACTGATACCGCCCTTTCTCTTTCTTTCTATTATGATTGCTATAGGAAGATGAAGCATTTCCTGCAAGTCATGAAAGAAGGAAAGCTGAATAGAAAACTGAAAGAGAACTGAGACAAGGATAAAGGACAGTTATTAAATTTGTGAACTCTATCAGGGGACAAGAAAATAAAATGCATGACTGACTAGAAGTGTATTGGAGTATGACATTTCATTTTTATGCAAGCCTCAGTGTGATAAAGGTAACACATTGAAGAACAGTGCAATTCCACAAAAGCACATTCATTGAATATCAAGATGGCTAAAGTGCTTCGCTTTTGTCACTATCTCAAGTTTTTAAATGTGGTAATATAGTTCAGGGGTCATAACTGAGCATCAGACTCTGCCTCTATAACAAGTTTATTACAGCTTTTCTTTTTATTCCACACAGGAACATAATCTCTAGTTGACATTTTTTAGTTCTCTATTCATAGGGCTGAATTCATTTAGGATTTTTAAGACTATATGTACCCAAACAAAACAAAGTCAATAGAAATACAAAAAAGGAATGAGTTGTAAACTCACCATTAGGGGTACACTGAACCTATGCTGAAATAGAAAGCAAAGGGCTAAAATGAAATGCATCTGTGTACGGAGACACTGTAGAACTGGTTGCCAAGTTAGAAACAATTTTACGACACTGTCAGGCGCCAACACCATCTGTTTGCTAAAGAAAGGTAAAGGGAGAAAGGGGTATGATTATTGGTCAGACAAGAGTATAGAAATACAGCTTGAAGCCCTGACAGCCCTAGACTGAGGCTGGAAATCCAGCCTGTGTTCTATCAAGCCAGATTCCTAAATTTGGCAAGTCCTTGATGGAATTAGGCTTCCCAATACTGCTTTAGACTCAGGGCATAGAAAAAGTAGTACAGCAATCAGTAAATTGTCTGCCAGATTGTGAAAATATGAGTTTTATTAGATATTTATGAATGGGTATCTTTCTGTGAAGAATACTTTTGTCCTCTATTTTGCTAACAATTTGCTAGTGTTAATTACATTAAAATACTTTTTTTGTTTGTTTGTTTGTTTACTTACATATGGAGAAATTATATGATGCAGCTTGATTTTTTTAGCAGGCATATTCTACAAGGACAAAAAGGTTAATTTCTTAGCTGTGAGTAGATATAAGGGTGAAAGTAAAATGTCTATATTGTTCCTCACTATATACTAAGCCCCACATTGTCTTTTGAAACACAGTTCAAACTTTAAATGTGCTCACATAGGCTGTGCCTACCTTACTGACTGGTGTCATATAAAGAAGACTTTCCATTATGGTTATGAGACCACATACTCACACTACATCTTTAGAAGCAATGAAATTTGCACCAACTGTTGTTTAATCATGAACATTTGGTTCTTTTAACTCTCCGTAGTCATTCATGCTCATCTAAGAAGACCTTGTGCTTATTATAAAATAGTTGTGTCCCCCCTTTCCCTCAATTGATAGCTTGTTATTAATTACTCGTTACAGTATTGGAAATATATGTACGTTAAAAAATAGGTTTTAAGCTCAGAGAGACACCACAAGGAGTCTGAAAGAGGCTTTCACAAAGTTTTATAAAACATGGCAGTAACTTGCATAGCCTAGTGTAATCTAGGTTCCATCAGTGTGGAGATCAGCCTTTATGCACCATGTAGCCTGAGGACCAGCGGATGCTTTCACAGTTAATCTGAGCCTTCAACATGA
The DNA here is from genome assembly GCA_039877255.1 of Loriculus beryllinus. NCBI lineage: Eukaryota > Metazoa > Chordata > Aves > Psittaciformes > Psittacidae > Loriculus > Loriculus beryllinus. The sequence goes on along the minus strand of JBCJKH010060475.1, from coordinate 5,080 downwards.
TCTAAAAGAAAATCCCACAATGCATCTTTCACAATCTATAAACTAGAGAACAGTGCTATGACACAACTTTATGTAGCCACAAAGATTGTTTAAACAAAAAATGCATCTATAAATTAAGATGCTACTGTATTATGAGGTATCTTGCTTGATTTCATTTCGATTTCTTTCTTTCCATGCACTTTATACAAAAGGCCATGGGTTAATAACATTTTCCATTTGTGCTGCACTCAGGCACATGCAGCGTGCTTGGTCTCACTCAGAGTTCAACACAACTCACAGACTTTTTATTTTTTTGTGTGACTTCTTTTGTTTCTAACGTCAAATGGCATTGACAATCCAATTCATTTGAGACTTATTTTGCTGACCTATTAAAGACCCATACACAAAAAAGGAATAGGTCTCTCTGAAATTCTTCTTTCAATTACAATTAATTTATGTTTTTTCTCCACTAGGATGAAGTTCATAGCATGCTGCAGTGCCCCAAAGCAAAAGGTATAGCATGCAACTCAGGATTGTACATGTATTTTATCTGACTATATTTGCAAAAGACAAAGCAACATGGAGGGGAGCTTAATCACTCAGATAACCTTCTTACTTGATTTGAAGGAATAAACTGAGTGGCTTGGATTCATTAGTATCAAGAGCAAGCATAACCACATCATTATGGTCTATTAAATTGATCTCTGTACTGAGCACAGTAACCTGCATTTGGCCTCATATCTTGACTATGATGTATCAAAAGAGTGAGAATCTTGCTTTCCTCACAATTTATTTCTGTGGTAGCTTTTACCATTATTTTAATTCATATACCTTTTTATTTATATCTCTCCGTTTCCTGAACTGTTGCATAAACTGTTACGCTACAACATATGGCTGAACCTTTCTTATGTTTTTATTTTTGTTTTGCAGCACTGGTAGGTTATTTAAAAGAAGTATAATGTCAGACAACAGGTCTAGCATAATTACAAGATATCGAGGTCCATGATTATGTTATTTGCCTTTTTCCTTTTCAGAGGCGATATTCACCACAGTGGGAAAGGTGCTTAGGTCTCCACATAAAGCATCATGAAGCGTGAACAGAAATGAGTGTGTAACAGGATTCAAAATAACTCATTCATCTGGGCGGTACATATGTATGATACAATTTGTTTTCCATTTAAATAAAGATTGAAGAATTTGGGTTTGTTTGTTTAATTTTGTTAGAATTCTATAAAACATACACATAAAAATCATAGATATAACTATGTGATAGATGCTGACTACAGGAGACACTATGTTTTACAAGTAGAATAACTTACATTCTAAAGCAAAGACTTCTTTTCGTAGTTAGTACTCTTGAGAAGGTTAGTATAATACAGGCTGGTTTTGCACAACATATTCAGACATTTAGAAGACAATAGAAAGGGAAGAAAACCATGATAACAAACACAATGAGTTTGGCATTTGCAGAATGGATGTTCATAAAATCATCTGAACTTTATGTTTATCCACATGTACCACAAAAATTTAACTGGAAACACACTTGAAATTAACCATTTCTAAAACAGTGGAATGAACCTCTTAAAGTTAGCTGAAATAATCCATGAAAATGACTGATATGTTTGGCGGATTATTCTGCCATACTTAATTTCATATATTGATACAGGCGTGTTCACATATAATTCAGCCAGGCATGAAAATTATGTGGGTTTTAGTAGTCTGTTATTTTTTAAAAAGCAATCTCCAGAAACTCTTAATTAATCAGATTGTATAAATACTTGTTTTTTTAGATACTTATCAAAAATTCCATGTTTTTATATTGCAATATGCCTTGCAGATTGAACGGTTTTAGGGTGCATTTCCAAAAAATAGCTTGTTCATAATATAACTGTGATTGCATTTTTTAAATTTTTCATCTGAAATTATGAGTATTTTTGTCTTCTTACCTTCTTTCCTTCTTCTCTTTAAAAAAAAAAAAAAAAAAAAATCCAAACCAAAACCCAAAACCAAACTTAAGGAAAATAAGATTATAAAAGCAATAATATGTTGGAAATTCTGTTTTTGATATGTTCAAGATCAAAACACTATGTTCTTTTGGAGAATTTGGGTTTTGCAGTATGAAGAAGGAGAAGGATGAGTCACAGCAGGAGAGGGAGAGGGAAGAGAAAACAACAAACCCCGTAAAAGTAACTTAAAAGTAACTTCTTTCAAAATGGAGCTTGATCAACGGATTATGATGTGGTTGTCTGCACTAGCACTAGCAAGGGAATGATCTCAATGAACAAAAGTCTCTTTACAATCTAATGTTCTACAGTATCTATCATTTTAACTTTCTTCAGGGATCACTCCAGTTTCAAGACGATAGCTGTAATTGAACCCTAAGGTGGAAAATGCATTCAGTTACAACAGAAGATAGCAACTCCTTATGGAGACCAACTGGTTTCCAGAGCACTTAAGTTGGAAATTTGCATCCTAAATGATTGATTCTGATTGTATAATTATGGTGATGATATGATTATTTGTCTTTTTTCTCTTTTTTTTTTTAATCTTTTATTTGGGCAGCTACTATCCAAAGCTCTGTTAGTTTTTTACTAACTGCAAAATACAGGAGAATGTTTCAGTCATGGGGCCAAACTTTAATAAGGTTGCTCTCTCTGAGCTTATAAATAAATCAAGGTCATGCTCTGGATCAGGGCACACTTCGCAGCCTTTCAAGCTGCTGCATGAATGTTAACTCTACATGGATAGGGGCTGATACAACTTGAAAAACTGAGAAGTAACAATTGGAAGCATTTGTCTTATTTGGTGCTAAGTGAACAGTCTTCCTGACTGTCCTGGGTTTAGAAGTAACAGTCATTTTTTTCTTCTTCATAGTAGCTGGTAAAGCTGTGTTTTGACTTTCGACCTGGGAACAGAACTGATAACAGCAATGTTTTTAGTAACTGCTCGAATGTTTTACTCTGACCAAGGAGAGGGGAGGTCGGGAGGAAGCAGGGACAGGGCACCTGATCCAAACCAGCCAAAGAGTTATTCCATACCACAGCATGGCATGCCCAGGATGTAACTGAGTTACCTGGAAGGGCTAGTGCTCTGCGGGGTTGGAGGAGGTTTGGGTCAGTGCTCGGTCGGGCTGGGGTGCGAGTTATCTCTGGGTGGGTGGTGAGGTGCTGTATTCTTTTCCCTTGTTATTTCCCTTATCATTATTATTATTGGTGGTAGCAGGAGTGATTTGTGTTATACCTTAGTTACTAAACTGTTCTTATCTCAACCTGTGGGAGTTGCATTCTTTTGATTCTCCTCCCCATCCCTCCGGGAGCAAGGGGAGAGCAAGAAAGGGGGGGTTGAGTGAGTGAACGAGCTGCGTGGCTGGGTTTAAACCACGACACTGACATCCCGATCTTATAAAGTCTGCCATTGCTGTCTGGAACTGAGTATGAAACCCTTCCTGTAGTCCTCAGATTGTTATGCAGAATCTGCAGCTCACGTATTTGACATGAAGACAGGTAGTTAAAATTGTTATGTTGGGAATGAGTGGAAACAAACATAATGGAAATATACTCCAGCAGAATATCTTTTCTCTCAGAGTGAAATAGAAATAAAACCAGAAATTTTTTACTAAGATGAAAATGGTTTCTCCTCAGAGAAACAGCAAATCCCATTTAAGGGCTTTCTTGCTGTTAGCTGACATTGCACCCAGAGATTGAATCATGATCAGTGCACTTTTCAGTTCAGATCACTGCTACTTTATTACAAATCATTGCTACAGTTTATAGGAGTGAATTTCCATAAAGTAACATACATTAATAGAGTTTTTTAGCTTTGTGTCAAAGTTGAGTAATGCAGATGGCTTGTGCTATATTTGTCTTTGATGTTCTATTGTGGATAAATTGGCCGCTTCAATTTTAGTCTTTTTCCTTACCTTATTTATGCAGTATCATTTTCTCTTTTTACTTTATAGTTAGTATAATCATTGGACAGTGACAAAAATACTGTTAAGGGAGTTATAGATATAAAAGTGAGGCAGGGAATTATTTGTATTATCTTTGTTTCTGGACTTACACAATTTCAGATTTGCTTGAAAATTCTCTGCTATATGAATCATGCAGCAATAAAGTTCGGATGAAAAAGAATCACTTGGGACCCTGATGAAACTCGTCTAGAAAACAGTCTTTTTATCTTCAGGAAGTAGGTGGTGAGCATTAAAAAGCAGTTTTACAAGCATTTTCAGCCTGACTTATGTAGAATCAAGTTTTCTGCTGCTATTGTGATATACATATCTAACCTCTTAGAAAGGAAGACAGCTCCATAGATATATGCTAGTTGTTGTTTTCAATCTTTTTGTTAAGCTCTGTAGGAATCTTTTCAGCTTCTCTTATTATTGCTGAAAAGAATGTTTATTCTTGTATTTGCAGTGCGAAGGCCAGGTCAGTAGTAATTTTTCTGAGTCCTGGGTAGGCATTTTAGTGCATTATCTAGTCAACTAACTTTAAATTTATACATTGACTTCTCTTATTCTCTTTCTTTTAGTAAAATTCAACAATGCAAACTTTGCCTGAATTGACAACTTAATAAATTTCTGCTACAAGTTGTTAGCTCTCTCTAGCTTTCATTTTGTTCTTTATAAGTTACCCTACACATAATTTTGAATTTCAATGTTTTCTTAAAGGTTTTGCCAATTTTCTTTTTATTTTTTACAGGAGATAAAATGTTGAGGATAAAACCCCTAAAATATAAAATAGCATATACAATTATAATAATGATAAAAAATTATGTTTGATATGAAAAAACATGTTTATTGTTTATAAGATTTTTACTTATAATTTTACGTTTTAAGATTTTCTTACTTGAAGATGGAACAGCAATCTAAAGCTTTCAAAAATATTAATAATATCAAAAAATACAAATAAATAAATTGTTCTAAAAGATGTTTTATTTAATGTATTTATGAACACTTTTGAAGATTAAAAAAAATGTTTATTTTGTTATAAAATACATACAAAATTTTTTTCCTCCATATACACACACCTCTATGAAATTCAAACAATAACACTATTTTAGTGAGCAACCTGGTCTAGTGAAAGGTGTCCCTGCCCATGGCAGG